>MU186213.1:0-19724 GCA_016904865.1 Pissodes strobi | reverse complement strand
AATAATAATAATAATAATAATAATAATAATAATAATAATAATAATAACAATAATAATAAAAATAATAACATAATAATAATAGTAATAATAATAGTAATATAAACAATAATACCCCGTGCGGGGGTAGTTGAACTTTGGTGTGGCTACTTTGGGGCGTGACGTCCTCACGGGTCCGAGTTATTTGGCAGAAGGTAAAAGATGGCGTATCCCCTGCGTTAAAGGGGGTCACCCATGAAAATGGAGAACCGAAGCCTCGGAGAAAGGTCTCTCCTGAGGATCACCAGGGCATGCCTAGAGCTGGCGCTGGACATGACAGCTTGCGAGACGTCGCACAAGAAACTACAGCTCCACAACTACAACAACGACACAGATGTCACCTAAGAACTCGGATACCGCGTTGAGGGTGCTGCGCAGGAACTTCAGCCAGAGCTCACTCGGGCGGGATTACCCAGACGACGGCGACGCATGAAATGGACATCGTCCATGAATGAATCATTAATGCGTATCTATTTTAGAGTAACACAGTTAGAACGAGCGACCATCGGGTACCGACAAGGACTGACACATGATTTAAATAGAGATAATATGGACACCGAAGGATTATTCGAAACACTTCACTCAGAGATGAGAATGTTAATTGTGGGTTAGAATGGCACCGACCCATTAAGTAGACCACCATTACCTAGATTGAACCCCTTAAGGAAAATAGGAATTGTCCTTACTATTATAAACAAGCGAATTCTGAGAAACTATATCACCCAGACGAACACGTTTGACCACTTCCATATGTTAATCTACTGCGCTGGAACCGCCATTGCCGGAATCCTGGGAACCAAAGTACAAATAAAAATGGGAATGGCGCAAACACCGGACAAATACCTTAGTGGGAAAGAAGAATGAATGCTAGGATTGATGACATACAAAGAGATCTAGGGACGCTAAAAGAGTACATCGAGGGAGTAAGATCCCATAGGCTGGAAACTTGCGTTCGATCAATCATGACTCGATGTCAAATCCATGCTCGTGATGATCCAGAAAACAAAACATACCGGCATTGTCTTGACACTTTAAAGAAAAAATTATCTGCATTTTAGGCCGTTTAAAGAGGTACAAATCTAGTAATAAAAGAAAACGAGATAATGTCTTCTTCCAACAATCAGAAAGAATATTCTACAGAGCGTTAAATACGAAGGCTAGAAAATCAAACAACAAGTTCCCCAGCAGTGACGATGTTGAACAATTTTGGAGAGAACAGATGGAAATGCTGACCCAGTACCACACTGAAGTAGGCTGGATTGCGGGGGAGCGCCGAACCTCGCTGGAATACGACCAAATGCCTGAGGAGCCGTTTACGATAGCAGAAGTGTCAAACGTCATCAGAGATACCAATAACTGGAAGGCACGTGGCCTAGATGGAATACAGAACTACTGGCTCAAAACTCCAATGTACCCACGAAAAATTTGCAAATTTAATTAATGCCGTAATCGCCAATCCTGAAAATATACCACGCTTTCTATTTCGGGTGCCACATACCTTCTATCAAAGGACACGGAAAACACGGAGAATGCAGCCAAGTGGTAACCAATCACGTGTCTCCCAACGATGTACAAAGTGACAACAACCTGCTTAGCGCATCGGCTATATGCCCACTGTGAGTGAAACAAGATCATAGCTGACAAACAGAAAGGATGTGCTAAGGGTTCAATGCAAAGTGCAACTCATAATTGACTCTGTTATCTGGAACCAGGAATTTTCCAAGCGTAGGAATCTGTACATGGCTTACATCGATTATAAGAAGGCCTACGACTCTGTGTCTCATGAGTAGTTAGTAAGGATTCTTCAAATATATAAAACTGATGCTAACATTGTTAACTTTTTATGGCATGCCATATTGGCAAACGATAATATATGTTTAATAAAGCCGGGATTACCACCGAATACATACCAATATAAAAAGGTATATTTCAAGGAGACGCCCTCATTCCGCTGTGGTTTTGTATTGCGATGAACCCTCTATCCCACCAGCTGAATTCTACTTGCTATGGATACAATATCAAAAAGGACAACGAAGCAGGAGAGAAAGTCAATCATTTGCTCTATATCGATGACCTAAAACTTATGGGAGCTACCAAAAACCAGCTGGTGCAAATGTTGAAGATTGTGGAACAATTCTCCATGAATATTGGAATGAACTTTGGACTGGAAAAGTGCCGTACGGTGAACATCGTACGAGGCAAAGTATGTCCAGGCCACTTTGAACTTAGGGCTAGAATATCGAGGCAATGATTTTCGTTTTCTCGATGTTTTCTCGATGGATATATTCATATTAAGTTGTTGGCTTCAATATCACATATTTCAGGATGTCACTTTTTTCTATGATGTTATCCACGATAAGATGAAATAAGAATGGCTAAGACTGTCTCCTTGTCTAATACCTCCTGGTGTTGGTATGCTTCCTGTGATATGCTGCCCTGCTTTGATTTGCCTTAAATTGGCGGTATTAAGATTACGATTTACCTTTACTATATCGGCGGGTGTCTCTTTTTTCCATTAGAATTTTGATGACGACGCTAGCTAGACTTTGCCAAATACTTTAGTTAGGTCGACGGTGCAAATGAATACCGCTGTGTTTTACTATATGGCATTTTCTTTATTTATTTCTTGACAAATATCTATCCCTTCTAAACCCTTGTTGTTCTTCTCAATTTGTTATGTGTTTCTTTATTTTCTATTTTAGCAGGCCTGTGAGCAGCTTCATCGTTGTGCAGAGTAAGGTTATTCTTCTGTAATTTTCGGGAGATGTTTTTTGCCCTTTCTTGAAAATGGGAACTGTTGTGCTTGTATGCTAGTCGTTTGGTATTCTTGTTGTACTCCTAACTTCATTAAACAGGAGTGTAAGTTTTGCTACCAACTCCGAGCCGCCGTATTTTAAAAGTTCGTTTGGTATGTTGTCGGTTCCTTTTTTCAATTTTTCTATTATTTCCGTCTCTGGAATTACTACTCTGGACACTGTCTAATATTCTCTTTCCAGTGCTTCTTCGGCGTCATACGGTCATCCAAAATATTTTTCCGATGCTTCAACACTGATCCCCTTACTTTGAACGAACTCATTCACGGGATTCTTTCTATTCTTGAGCATTTTGCATTCTTTCCTTTGGGCGCCATGTATATCATGATCCATGTCGCTCGTAGATTTGATCCAATGTTCTCTTTTGATAACTTTAGTTCACGAATTAACTCTGTTTCTAGTCTGTATGTATTCTGCATGTTGTTGGTTTGTTGGAGAACTTTTGTATGTTAGGTAACGTTTTCTCTTTAATTATAGAATTAAAAATAGCAATCCAACTATAAGAAACATTCTTCCGAAATTACACTTTAAGAAAAACACGGAAGATGGCAAAGGACATGCATAGTAAGTATATAAATGGATGACTGAAATAGATAGAGAAACTCTTAACAATGATTAGATAACATACAGGAAGATGAAACCTGCAAACATTTGGAATTTCAGCAGAAGACAAGAGTATACCACACAATAATAAAAAGCAACTAACTAAAATATAGGAAAGACCATACATTAATCCTCAATACAAAATTAAATTTGAAGCACCTATTCAAACTCACCAATATGTTTACATGTCTGCCATCCCGCTCCTCACTTATTTGAAGTAATAAAATAAATAACAACAGCCCTAAAAAATATAAATATGCTTAGAAGATCTGAAATGACGAAACATAGACAATTACACGGAAACTCATGCTAAGGGGAACTTAACTATAGATAAGAAGGAGAAAATTAAAAAATTTTCCTTCGCGGAACAGTCACACAAGCAGGCAAAAATACATACCTCTGAATCTCTCATAATCTGAACCACCACAATAACAGAATACAAACACAAGGTAAAATAGAGCAGTGGTCATGGACAAAATTATATTACAAATACATTATAGATCACGAATACAAGTGCTCCACTTAAAGAAGTTTTCCCACATTTAACTTAGTCTGACTCCAAATACTGATTTCTCAAAAATTGCGTTTTTAGGTTGCTTCCTAAATGAAATAAACCTTTTTTTATTTGACGTGTGTAATACGGTGCTTTTCTATCAGAATGTTAAAAATGAAAATATATATATTTTTTAACCGAGATAATTCACATTAGTTAGTTAGCGTAAACAGATGCCAGTAATTCTTTTTCGTCACCATCGTTTTATATATAAAATAGTAGCTTTTCTTTCAAACCGAAAACCCCATCAAAACGGTAAACTATATACATTAAGATTGTACTCAAAATTTAATCAGTAAAACATATATGTTCAAGTTAAAGTAAAAAATTAACTATGCATACGTATAACCAATTTAACAGTTCCTTTCTTACGCTTCCTCTAGAAAAATTTTGGCAGGGTTCTACTTTAGTGGGAACTTCCGTGTGGTACACCTTGTTTTCCAAACCTCCCCAAGAAAAAAATCGGCTGGCGAGAGATCCGGGCGATACAGGCCCAGATAATAGCAACCAAGAACTGCCAAAAAGAAGAGATAAATGACCTATGCTGGGAATGTCATCAACACGAGGAAATAAAAATTGCATACGTAATAGGACACAAAATACTAACAGGCACAAACAGAAAGACCCAGGAAATTTCAGATCAGGCATTAGCACTTAAATTTAACCTGATATCAACTGAAGCACAATATTATAAATACGTAATATCTACAAAAGGGCATTACACATAAAAACTTCGCGTAACTTCTGAAACAACTTCAGCCAGATATAAAGATATATCATCACATACAGAAGGTCATAATACTAAAGACATGCAACATAACCCTAACTTTCCTTATGCAACGAGTGCACTACTCAGTCTTGGTAAAAACCCGGAAGAAACCCGAGAAATCACGAGAGAGAAATGATAAACGATTGTAATAATAATAATAACGTGTGCTAAAGACCTTGTGAGCATTTTCTTCTGCCGAATTGCGACGTTTGTTATCTGTAATATACCTTATATTATTTAAATAACTCTCATCCGTTGTCGGTTTGTTAAATGGTGATCTGCTAGCCTCGATCCCTTGGCAGTTCAAAGGGCTGACTCATTTTCAAAATTCATTATTCCTAGGTATAACAACGGCGGCTAGCGGTCTTTAAAAATGGTAAAGCGTTGTCCAGCAATAAAAAACTGAAAGATGTTTTTTTGGGTATTCATAATTTGAATACACTAATATTTTCTCTAGAATATTGCTTGAAAAATAAAATATTGACTGTTAATTAAAAGATGACTGTTGAGAGAATTACAGGAAAGAAAAATATTTTGTTCCCCTTTCGAATAGAAAAGAGTCAATAGAGGTTTCGCCTCTGCTTCAAATAAATATTTAATATATAATAATTATGAAACATTATATATAATATTGATATTTTAGGCCATCTCAAAAAAATAAAACATTTTTTAAATCATTAATCATAAATCATATTTTTCTTTCTTATAGTTATTCTGCCATACAAAGATATTACATTAGGCCTACCATTAATTAAAAGCGATATAGGTAAACTAACATAGAAAATTGCCTAAAAATAAACAGAAAATAAGATATACATGTAAATGGACCAAGTATGATATTTTTGCCTGCGGAGAAAGTGATGGACCTGTTTCGCTGCTGCCTCAGAAGCTCATATTTTCAAAAAGCTCATGATGAGATTTTGATGGGTTCTTCACTGTCGCCAGCTATTGCGAATATATACATGGAGTGGTTTGAAACACACGTCATTGAAACCACTGCAGATAACCCTAAATCCTGATTACGCTATGTCGACATGGGACAAAACGAAAGACAGTTGCATGACGACCCAATGTTATTTGTAACCATAATGGCAATAAATATATTTGTATTTGTATTTATATTTGTAAGATTTCGTGAATCACTTAAACAACATAAGACCAACAATGAAATTCACGAAAAAATCGGGAAATAACAACTATCTGTCTTTTTTGATAGATACTTGTGACTAGATCGGAGGGTCGCATAAGAGCATCAACTTATCGTAAGCTCACGCAAGGCAGAAGCCACGACAAGATAGCGTAGACCACCTCCTTATTATACCATATATAAAACGAACATCAGAAAGCCTTTGAAGCATTGCATTGTATAACATTCGAGTAGTTTTTAAAGCCTTAAACACATTAAGAAGGTTACTCTCCAAAATAAAACCAGAATATCTAAATCAACAAAAACACTGTATATAGCAAATCCCGTGTGAGTATGGTAAGTCATACATAAAAGAAACCAAGTGTCCTTTTTTAGAACAGCTGGCGGATCGTATAAGAGCTTCCTGGGATATAATAATGAATACCGAGATATACTTCAAAGAGTGCACGACAATTTGAGCAAAAGAGCTGAAGCATGTATCTTTCAAGGTCGAGGGCATTTTCAACGACATATCTAATTTTTATGTTTTATTTTGCTTCAATTTGTTATTAATTTCTTAACAGACGATTTATAATTGTGTTATTAATTGTGTTATTAATTATTGTTAGTATTTATGGTTTTTTTAAATAAGAATCGTTTATCAGTAATCTTGTTGTTGTTAAAGAATGTTGTGTTATTTCAATAAAACTGTAAAACTATAATTATTTAAAAAAATGAATATCTTCCAAGAAAATCATTAATATCCAGTGGTCACAGACTGGTGACTGAATACTAGATAGTTAGGAACATCTTTCACGAAAACTAGTGGCGACCAAATTGACATAGTCCTAAATATTATTACAGTCAGTGGGACGCTAATGACTGTCCTTACAATAAAAAATATTTTTTAAATCTGAGTTCATTTATACGCAGATTTGATTTCTTGATTTTTTTTGTCCGATGCACGGTTTTGCCTCCCTCTCTCTGCAGCTTTTACAACTCCGGGTGGGTCTTAGCTGCCTTTACGATTTACCTCCATTGGTTTCTGTCCATCATAAGCTGTTCCGCTTTGGACATATTTAGGGTTCTTAAGTCTGCTGATAGGATATCCCACCAGCGCAATTTGGGTTTTCTAAGTGGTCTTCTATCGGTTGGATTCTGTTCCCATACTAATTTCACCACTCGTTCGTCATTTTGTCTCTTAATGTGTTCGGCTCATCTTAGTCTTTCAGCTTTAACCATTTTGACAATATCTGTCAATCTCTGTTGTTTCTGATCCGGTACTGTTCTGAGTTTTGGTCTTTCATTGGCCCATACTCCGAAGGATTTTTCTTTCTGATATTCTTAGTCGGTTTTCATTTTGTTTTGTCATGGTCCACGTTTCGCACGCATATGTCATAATGGGTCTGATAATAGTGTTGTAGATACTTACTTTTGTTCTTCGAAAGACTATTTTGGACTTCATTATGTTCTGTAGAGCAAAGTAACAGCCATCCCTACTTTGTATTCTCATGTTAATTTCCTCTGTCATGTTATTATTTGCTGTTATTGTAGCTCCCAAATATTTAAAGTGCTCCACTGGCTCGAAATTATATTTATCTATTATAGAGTGGTATTACAGATACTATTAAAATAAATTTATTATCGAAAATTTTACCACACTGTATCTCAAAAGTTAAGACGTTTAGGATACGTTCATATGAAGTTTTCGTCATAAAATGTACCCAAAAATTGCTATCTTAAAAATTGACATTCAAATAGAATGCACTCTGTATATGTCCAATTCTTAACTTCATTAACTATAATCTATGAGAGCAATCATAGCTTTATTTTATTTAAACATTTTTCTTGAAGTTGAAAGTCATCCGGCCATTTCTATCTAATTCTATATAGCTATTATAGCTAAATAAATATGTTAATGAATTACTGATACGTTTAGGAATTACGATGATGCAGTTGGATAAATGCGTGTTTAATATATACTTTACCTTGCAAAGGCAATGTGCATAAAGCCATTGATAAAATTCCAGCTAAACATGATATACCTACAGCATTCCACAGGAAATAGGAAACTAATACAACCTGGAAAGGCATGATCCATAGAAAATGAAGGTAGATGCATACAAGATCAAATCTTTGAACATCGTTTGAAAGTAAATTAACAATTTGCCCAGCTGCTGTTTGACCCTGGGATTTTTTATTTAGTTTCATTACCTAAAAACAACATATATTGTATTAATGGTACGTCCTTAACTAAAATTTTAAAATATGAACAACATAGTTCAAAGATTGCCTACAAGAAGCAAGTTTAGCATATTCATTCAAACAAGATATTATCAATTTTAGCATGCATGCCACTAGTTTTTTCTAAAAACAGTAATAACAGTTCATAGCATGGTAACTGATTCCGCACCATGGCTGGTGGACATTGGTGTTCATATTACTATATGGCAGACATAATTTACCGGAAACTAGGTATTTGCATAAAAATTTAAAAAATAATAAAAACTCTTAGGAAGTATTCGAAAGAGATTTTTGAGAAAAAGTTTTGTACTAAGAATATTTTTGGTTGGGACCGGGGGACGGGATAAGTATGGAATGTATTAAAACATGGCTATTAAACTTTCGTATATATTTTTAAATCCAAGAGTTTAGGGAATAGTTCAATGGTTTGTCTATAATTTGAATAGTAATAACCTTTAAATAATTACATTAACTGATTCGTAATATGATCTTCGTCATTATAGGTATACTACCACTGGAACCGTTAAAAAAACAGTGCGTGTTTAATACCACACGATAAAAGTAAAAACTTCAACAATGCGAGATGAAATACAAGTAAGGATTATATTCTAATATTTATCAACTAATTAATAATATTTACTAGATATAATCTATACATACATAATATACAGTTATATCAAATAGATACTCAGGTGCACTTTGCCCTGATTGATATTTTTATTGTCATCATACTCTAAGAATGAATAAATAAATTGATGAATATGGGATGACATGAGTGCCGAGTGAGTATAGCAATAAGAATAATTAAAATTTAAATGATTAAATGAAGGTTTTACCTTCAAATCTCCCATAAAATCCGCTGCTAACACTTGAAATTATTCAAAGTTACCTTCTCGTTTTCAGTTTGTTTTAAATGAGATTTCTGGCAAATAAATTACTTACTTACCACAGAAACTATACACATCGATATGTTAAAAGTAAAGTATTACCTCGAAATATGCCATAAAAATAAAACGAACAAAGATTGGAGAACTCATCATTTCCCTAAAAAACCAAAACTGGCAACCAGAGTTCACAAGGTCATAATAATTAAATTAAGAATTAAACTAAACGTACACTTTCACCCTCTAGGGGACGAAAATTTCAAGACATTTCAAACACATTCCAAATAACTGACCGTTGACCAGCAATGCATTTTCCCGCCAAAACAGTAAAAAGGTGTCGCCAATGTTAAGCCTGTCAACAGTGTACATTGTGGAATGGTAGGAGAATAGGTATAGGCATAGGTTGGCTCCTAGTAACCGCATTTCAAAAAATTTATGAAAATCATTCAAATTTAATGTAATAAAAGATAATTAAAATCAATTTTCAGAGAATGATCGTGTGTGAAAATGTATGAAAGGTCGGTTTGAATTTACTTGTGTGTTCACATAAGAGTCACGTCTTGCAGTTCTCTATGGATCTCAATATACTCCATGAAGTCGTATATATCGAATTTTTTGATGGGATGTTGCGACGAATTTTCGAGTTGTAATGGGAACTGAAATTGTGTTTGAATGTTTTAATTTGTTCAGCCAATAATGCAGATGAAGATTTGGTGTGATGTTCACAAATTGGTTTTTCAGAGATCTGTTATGAGGCATGAGTCACACTCTAGTTTGTAGATTCTACATTTAGAGAGTGGGTTTAATTATTTATTTTTGAAATTAACAAGGTGTACAGCCAGATTATTTTTTGTTCTATGCGAAATTTTTTGATTTTGGACAAATTGACGGGTATTTGAAAATTTGCGGTCCGTATATTCATTGAAAAATGGGATGGCCATGTATTTAGGGGTGGGTGGTAGAATATTAGACTAAGTTTCTTTTTGGATTTATGTCCTTCTCCAAGATAGGTTTCGGAAAATAATGAAAAAATTAGAGATTATATTTAAAATAAAAAGTCACAACAGAAATCTAAATGGTGGTAACTCGTCTGTCCAAACGAAACATAAAAATTCACAGTCCTTCAGAAATATGCGACCGGGGGGACATGAAAATGCCGAAACAAAATGCAACGCTTATTAAATTTGGGATCTGAGAAAACTCATAATTGTGTGAACATATATAGTTAGAATAGAATTTTGGTTGATATCAGGTTAGGTTACGTAAGTTTAGTTTACCAAAATATACCAAATAAATGTATATTACTTCAAGTCTAGTTCTTTATTACAATTTAAAACGTTATAAGTGTGGTTGTAGAAAGCAAAAGACCATTAGCATTCGATTCATCTCACATTCCTCGATCTAACAATATGAAACACGACTAGTCTATCATGAGAAACTTTATAAAAGTCACTATCACCTACCCGTAACAATCTAATGAAAAAAATTTCTTTTAGCAGATTACGCAAGTTTAGTTTACCAGAATATACCACATAAATGCATATTACTTCAAGTTTCGTTCGTTTTTACTATTTATAACATTAGTCGTGGTTGTAAAAACTGCATTCGATGCATTTCTCAATCCCCGATCTAACGCGGTTAGTTTCACTTTGTATCAACTTATTTTAGTCATTTGAGTCGGTTCCAATACGTTATAATTAATTTTAATAGGTTTGGTTAGTTTTGGTTAGTCATCTAATCAATTTTCAGTTAGTTTCTCTTAGTCGTAACTTTTTTTACTTATTTGAGCCGGTTCCGTTACGTTATAATCAACCTTAACAGATTTGGTTACTTTGGGTTAGTAGTCCAATCAACTTTCTAATAGTTTCCCTTGGTCTTAACTTATTTTAGTCACCGGTTCCGATACGTTTTAATTAATTTTAATGGATTTGGTTATACAACATGTCAATATCCATTGATAAAACAAAATGTATGACCTTCTCCAAAGAACCAGTATGGCGTAAAGTCGTAATGGACAATAAACCAATAGAACAGGTAATGAGCTTTCGTTACTTAGGTGCGGACACATCAAGCAGCAACAACCCTATAAACAACATAAAACCACAAAGCCGCAACAATTTCAAGATGTCTGAGAGTTATCATCTGGAAAAACAACCACATGCGTATTGATAGTAAGGTGCGGATATATGTCCTATGTTAGACCGGTGCTAACCTATAGTATCAAGGCTAGAGCGGACACGAATAAGACAAAGAGCATCCTCAGAACAGCGGAGATGAAAACCTTAAGAACCATCGCAGGGAAGGCACTTAAAAGCAAGGTGAGAAACAGTGACATAAGAGAGGCATGCAAGGTGGAGGAGATAGTGATATGGGGGGAGGAAATGAGGAAGATATTGGCTTGACCACATAGACAGAATGGACCAAGAGAGTCTAGCATACAACGCTAAAGACGGAAAACCAGCAGGCCGATGACCGCTAGGTAGACCACCTAGGAGGTGGAAAGATAGCTGGGACTCTATCTCACAGGATAACCAACCGAATTGAACATTTTCATTGAGGTCTTCTTGAAGTAGAAGAAAAAGGATTTGGTTAGTTTGGGTTAGTCGTTCAATCAACTTTCGGTTAGTTTCACTTAGTCAAATATTTTATTTTCATTCATTTGAGTCGATTCCGATCCGTTATTATCAATTTTAATAAATTTGGTTAGTTTTGGTTAGTCGTCTAATCAACTTTCGGTTAATATAATTTAGGTTCAGCTTATTTTAGTCATTTGAACGGGTACGATACATTAAAATCAATTTTAATAGATTAGATTACTTTTGGTTAGTCGCCGAATCAACTTTCGGTTAGTTTCCCTTAGTCTTAACTTATTTTAGTCATTTGAACCGGTTTCGATACGTTATAATCAATTTTTTGAATAGATTTGGTTAGTTTTGGTTAGTCGTCTAATCAACTTTCGGTTCATTTCACTTAATATCAATTTATTTTAGTCATTTGGACGGGTTACGATCCGTCAAAATAAATTTTAATGGATTGGGTTGTTTTTAGTTAGTCGTAGAATCAACTTTTGGTCAGTTTCACTTAATCTCAACTTATTTTATTTATTTGAGTCGGTTCGGATAATTTAAAATCAATTTTAATAGATTTGGTTAGTTTTGGTTAGTCTGTTAATCAACTTTCGGTTAGATTCACTTAATATCAACTGATTTTACTCATTTGAATCGGTTACGATACATTATAATCAATTTTATAGATTTGGTTAGTCTTGGTTAATCGTCGAATCAACTTTCGGGTAGTTTCACTTAGTCTCATCTTATTTTAGTCATTTGAGTCAGTTGCTATACGTTATCATCAATTTTAATAAGTTCGGTTAGTTTTGGTTAGTGGTCTAATCAACTTTCGGTTAGTTTCACTTAGTTTCAACTTATTTTAGTCATTTGAGTCGGTTCCCACACGTTATAATTAAGTTTAATAAATTTGGTTACTTTTGGTTCGTCGTCTAATCAACTTCCGGTTAGTTTCACTTAATCTTTACTTATTTCAGTCATTACAGTCGGTTTCGATACGTTATAATCAATTTTAATAGATTTAGTTAGTTTGGGTTAGTCGTCTAATCAATTTTTGGTTAGTTTCACTTAGTCTCAACTTATTTCACTTATTTGAACTGGTTTTGGTATGTTATAATCAATTTTAATAGATTTGGTTAATTTTGGTTAGTCGTCTAATCAACTTTCGGTTAGTTACCCCTTCCCAGATCTATGCTTAGTTTTACTTAGTCTCCAGCTATTTTAGTCATTTTAGTCGGTTCCGATAGATTATAATCAAATTTAATAAATTTGGTTAGTTATCTAATCAACTTCCGATTAGTTTCACGTGGTCTCAAGTTATTTTACTTACTTGAGCCTGTTCCGATACGCTATAATGAGTTTTAATAGATTAGGTTAGTTTTGGTTAGTCGTCTAATTAACTTTCGGTGAGTTTCACTTATTTTCTACTTATTTTAGTCATTTATGCTGGTTCCGATACGTTCTAATCAATTTTAATAGATTTGGTTAGTTTTGGTAAGTCGTCCAATCAACTTTCGGTTATTTTCACCTAGTCTCAATTTATTTTCCTTATTTCAGCGGGTTCCGATACGTTATAATCAGTTATGCATAAACCGTGTCGTGACGTTTACAAAAATGTTCGGTGTCGTGATGCGACCTTGGAAACTCACTCTCAAGAAACGAAAGTATTCACCGGTTCCGATAAGTTATAGTCAAATATAATGGTTCTGGTTAGTTTTCGTTAGTCGCCAAAATTCGGTTCGTTTTGGTTAACTTACTTTAATTTGTGTAACCTATTTCGATATATTTTAGCACGTTTTGGTGCTTTTGGTTACTTTTGATTAGTTTTGGTTAGTCATTCAATCAACTTTCCGATATGTTTTAACTTACTATAATAAATTTAATCTGTTTCGTTACGTTTTAGCTATATTTGGTGCTTTTGGTTATTTTAGGTTAGATTGAGTTAGATAGTCGTCGTGGGTAGTAGTTCAATCAATAATCAGTTAATTTCAGTTAGTTTTAATTTTAATCATTTCAATCGGCGCCGATACGCTATAATTGAATTTAATGTTTTTGGGTAGTTCTGGTTAGCCGCCAAAATTCGGTTCGTTTTGGTTAGTTTTAACATACTTTAATATTTTTAATCTGTTCCGGTACGTTTTAGCCTTTTTTGGAGCTTTTGGTTACTTCCGGTTAGTCGTTGAATCAACTTTCGATTAGTTTCAGTTAGTTCCAATTTATTTTAGTAATTTGAACTGGATCCGATAAGCTATAACCAATTTTAATTTTTATGGTTAGTTTTGGTTATTCGCCAAATTTCGGTTACGGGGTTAGTTTTAACTTTCTCTTATTTTTTTTAATTTGTTCCTATTCATGTTAATCCAATTTGTGCATTTGGTTACTTTTAGTTAGTTTGGGTTAGTCGTTCAATCAACTTTCGGTTAGTGTCAGTTAGCCTTAATTTATTGTCATTTGAACTGATTCCATCCTCAGAAACAGACTAACACGATCTCTCACGTATATTACGTGATGTGCCAAATGTAGCATGCACTTTTTCGTGATTTGATACCCCATAATAGAAAAACAAAAACACTTTCAAGGTTGAAAATCTACTCATAAGTAAGTTTTTGCACATTTTTATGGTACTCGCAACACAAGTTTTATGTGTTATTTCATTTATAATTAAATCGAACCTATGTCGTTCACAATTAAAACATGAAAATACCTAGCACCAAATAATTGCAGAAATGCAATTTAAGCTTACTTAACGAAATCAAAATTAACAAAATCAAAACAGAAACTAGATACCTATTAATTGGGACTATATAGGTACTTATAGATCCGGGAATTACGTAACAGCAAATAATATTTTCAATTATATTAATAAAATATGGATACTGATTTGCAGATTTAAATTATTTTTCAAAATGTTATCCAGCAGAGCTGTTAACGGAAATCCGACATTTCCGTGTCTGGTATAACCCAAGAACCACGCGACGATTGCTACATGTGCACATTTCAACATCGTATTCGATCGATAGTTGCTATTTTGTGGCGTTTCGAAGTCTTGAATATATTTCCACCTTTATTATATTGTCAATATTATTGCTGTCATCAACATGTACTTCCGTCTGTCTTTCTCCTTGCTTGGATCGTTGATTATGACGCGGCTAAATTAATGTGGTACTTGCCAAACATAAGGTCTCCTAAATATTCCAAACTAAGTTCTGGAAACTTCTGAATGTGTTCATGATTAAGTGGAACCCACCTGCCACGTCTTTGTTGTAACTGCTGATTTTCAACACGACCTTTCATCACGTTTGTTCGATTTGCTCTTTGAAGAATTTTTTGGGCTAGCTCAGCATTTAACCCATTCGTGATAATTGGTGAAAAATACCGGTTAAGTAGATGATTTTTTAAGTGAACTGCATGTGTAGTAGAAATTCTGGGGTACCAGATGAATTTTTAATATTTATGCTTAATTACTAATCGCGACAGGCTGTAACCATGCCCGTAGAGAAGGTTAGCCGGTCTCTAGGCATTCGATTTTTGAGGTAATCAGTAGGCGCACAACGTTACTGAATTTACTAACGATTTGTGTATATATAACCCGATTCCTGATGAGGCAAAAGTCATTGATTATATTGGCAGTACCTATTTAAATGATGAAAATATAATAACTCTCATAAAGGATATCATCTAATCAAGTTAAACCTATACTAATTGTTGCGCCATATGGATATATTCTATTTGTATAATAGTACTGAATCTATTTTTAAAATCTCCGATCATAGAATTTCTACTAAACATTTAATTTACTTTCAAAAAGATCTACTTTAACCTTAAGTGCCTACATTTTTCCAATTATTAAGTGCTAGGTATTTTCATGTTTTAATTATGCTAACGTTATAGGTTCGTTTTAATTATAAGTGAGTTACATAAAACTTGTGTTGTGAGTACGATAAAAATTTACAAAAAATACTTGTTGAATAGACTGTTTTTTTTTTGCGATAAGAAGTTTCGTCCACAATACAATATGTTTATTTTGAAGGAAATTTCAGCTTACATGGATAATATTTATTAAATATTCGAATCAAAACACCAACGTTTCTACACTGATCAGTGTCATCCTCAGGATTAAAAATCAAAGGACGGTCATTAGAATGCATATATAAACGTAATTTTCTATACACCTAGAAATTAAAATAATTATCTGTCTAACAGGATAAAGTTGAAAAATTTACAAACAATTATACAATTACACTGAGGGGAAGATGAACAATCTGGGGAATTATAAATTTTTGTAAAAACTAACTGAACGATGTAAATGGGCCGTAAGAACACACAAACAGAGAGAACTAATCAAAATGCACCTAGATTACTACGAGTCACAATTAAGACGAGCGATCATTAAGAACGAATCTCATGCCGTTACAATGCTGTTTCGGTACCTACTAAATCGCAGTGTCGTACATTAGGAGTGCAGATCTAGATTGTATCCCCACCCATTCACCAAAATCACACTACCCAGTAAATTGAAAATTACTAATTATGTTTTGGCGCCGTGTTGCACCGTTTTTGCCTTTCGTCCCGGGTCTACCTATTGGACTCGTCAGTAAGTAAGTAGACCCTGCCTTATACGCCGGGGTATGGCTTGTTCATATTTGAAACTATTATTTGAAGCGAGAAGGCATCGTGAGTCTGCGGTGAGATGTTGGCTGATTTTTGGTTGGTACTGCCACCTGTGAGTCGGTGGATGAAGACCGCCACAATACTCCCCTCCCAATGACAACGTTGAACGAGTTGTATGTTGAGCATTTTAAGATACTTTACACAAATAGTGCACTATGTAAAAATCGACCTCTCCTATTGGTCGATCCATCTCGTATTACAATATGTGTTCGTGATGCAATCAATTTTTGTCAAGAGCTCTCGTGGTGTAGAGGTTCAGAGAGCAGGGTTTCAGGTGGACGGCCCTGGTTCAAACCCCATTGCATTTTTTTATTTTTTTTTTAAGATTATGTTTCTAAACAGTTTTTTCTTGATTTTGGTTATATCTTGGGTTAGTTTGGGTTAGCACCTGGTTGGTTTCCTTTTCTTGAGCCCCCCGTAGCGAGCGAAGCGAGCGGAGGGCCATGCGGATCGACCAATAGGAGTGCACTATTTGTGTAAAAGATCTTATAATGCGTATGATGAGAGAGAGATGAGTGTAGGCTGGAAACGAGGGACGAATTGGTTGATTAAAGGCGGGGCAAAGCTAGAGAAATGATCGATGTGTCAATGTTGCCGAGAAGTGTACCAGGTAGTCTCGTGGCAGAATGTGAAAGGCGATCCATGTTGCGACCAGGATCCGGATGGTTTTTCGAATGACAATTATTCGAACGACAGTTCTTCGAACGACATTTCTTCGAATGGACAGTTCTTCGAAAAGACAATTCTTCGAATCGACAATTTTTCGAATGTGTAATTCTTCGAATGGACCATTTTTCGAATCTTTAATTTCGTTTGGGTTAGTCTCTATTACCATTGTAGCAAAATTTCTGCAACGCCTCAGTGGTGTAGAAGGTAGCGTTCTTGCCTATCATTCCGGCGCTTTGGGTTCGATTCCCGTCGGTCGCGACAGATGTTTTTTTTATTGTTTTTTATTAATTTATTTTTTTTCCTAATTTTGGGTTAGTTTTGGTTAGCACTTGGTTAGTTCTTGTTGATTGAGCCCCCGTAGCGAGCGGAGGGCCATGCACGTTAGATATGAATATGTCACAAGAGAAAATACCTACGATAAAGATCGTACATTTTGATCCATCGAGCCGCATTATTATCAGTGTTTTCAGCGAGTCGAAAAGTAGGAAATCACGGCCGGCAGAGAAACTATTGCACAGTAAGTCTCCATCCCTTTTACCTTTGTACCGGGGTGTATCGCGCGCACTCCTTTTGAACGTTTTATTAGTTGCCTTTTTAAAATTATCTTTATGTTTTCAATAATTTAATATTTTCGAAAAACGGTCCTTTCGAATATTTGTCTTTTCGAAAAACTATCCGTTCGAATAATTATCCATTCGAAAAACTGTTCTTCGAAGAACTGTCTTTCGAAAAATTGTCATTCGAAAAACAGTCCTAGGGACTATTATTTGAAGCGAGAAGGCATCGTGAGTCTGCGGTGAAATGTTGGCTGATTTTTGGATGGTGCTGCCACCTGTGAGTCGGTGGATGAAGACCGCGACAATGTTATGATAAATGATGTTAAGATTTTGTGTATCTGCATTTAAGTTAACATTGTATTTAGTATTGTGAATATGGCACATTTCTAAAAAAAATTGTCTTTTTAAAATTTGTCTCTGAATCCACCACATTAATTGCATTGAAGTTAAACTTATGCCCTTCTTGAAAATGATGTTTAGCCAATCCAGTTCTGGGATTATCCATGTTGGTAACATTGCAACCTCATTTGTGCTCCAAGGTCCTTTTCTTTAGATATTGTTTCGTTTGTCCAATATAACTGTAGTGACAATCACCACAGGGTATTTTATAAATGACCCCACTCTTTAATTAATTTTTCATACGGTCTTTAGTTTTAGCAAATAGATTGTTTATTGGAGATTTTTTATTTTTTTTTATATAGCTTCAGACAGATTGGGTATGTAGGGAATTTTATAATATTTAGTATTAGTATGATATGTTAATATCCGCAACCGGTCCTATTATTAGATTTGGTGGGCGTTGATTTAAAATATGATTAACTAAACCTCTTGGATAAGTGTTGGCCTTCAAAGTAAACCAACCCAAACTAACACCAATAGTTCAATATAATGTAAAGAATTCGTACGAAGTTGTGAATCGTCTGTGGGATGTTACTCTCCCGACGATTATGTACTTGTTTCATTTGATGTGAAATCCCTGTTCACCAACATTCCACAAGACCTACTAACTAATGTGATTGATTTTCATTGGCACGAGATATCTAAGCACACAAATATTGAGAACTCTGATTTTCATGATTTGATAAGGTTTGTGGTCCGCTGTAGTTATTTTTCCTTTGATGATTAATTTTATCAACAAGAGTTTGGAACTGCCATGGCAGCACCAATTAGTCCTATACTCACCAATCTGGTAATGGATTATGTTACACGTACATTGTTAGAGCAACTAGACTTTTTTGTTCCATTCTTCTTTTTGTACGTGGATGACTCCATCACAGCGCTTCCAAGCAATAAAGTGAATCATGTTTTAACTAAATTAAAAAACATTAATATAAGTTTGGATTTTATAGTAGAAATAGAGGTTGAAAACAAATTTCTATTTCTGGATTTATTGGTTATCAACTCAAATCAATGAATGGTATTCAATTTGCATACAAAGCCCACTAGTTCAAACAGAATTCTCAATTATCATACATGTCATCCCTTACATCAAAAAATAATAATTATTAAACAGTTCTGAGATAAAATTTTCAAACTGAGCAATAAAAATTTTTGGAAGGCTAACTTAAATAATCTCCACCATACTTTGAAGGCCAATAATTATCCAAGGGGTTTAATTAGTCGTATTTTAAATCAACGCTCACCAAATCTAATAATAGGACCGGTTGCGGATATTAACATATCAACTAATACTAAATATTATAAAATTACCTACACATCCAATCCGTCTGAAGCCATATAAAAAAAAACTAAAAACCTCAAATACTCAAATTGCTATGTATAATACTATAACAGTAAACAATCTATTTGCTAAAACTAAAGACCGTACGAAAAATTAATTAAAGAGTGGGATCATCTATGAAATACCCTGTGGTGGTTGTCACTACAGTTATATTGGACAAACGAAACAATATCTAAAGAAAAGGACCTCGGAGCATAAACGCGATTATAATGTTACCAACATGAATAATCCCAGAACTGGATTGCCTAAACATCATTTTCAAGAAGGGCATAAGTTTAACTTCAATGCAATTAAAGTTGTGGACTCAGAGACAAATTTAAAAAGAGATATTTTTTTTAGAAATGTGCCATATTCACAATACTAAATACAATGTTAACTTAAATACAGATACACAAAATCTTAGAGTTAGTGACATAATTAGTAATTTTCAAAATACTGGATAGTGTGATTTTGGTGAATGGGTGGGGATACAATCTAGATCTTTATTTCTA
>MU186212.1:125820-176806 GCA_016904865.1 Pissodes strobi | reverse complement strand
TTCCAAATAACTTGGGCCGTTTCGACACCTCTCCAGGCGGAAATGTTGTGGTATAAAGTTATTTTTGTTCCTGGTATCATGAATGCGGACTTCACCATGCATTTTGTATGTTTCCCTATTGGATTTAACATATGTTAAGCTACCCAAGATGTACTGGGCTGGGAAAGTCAAGATGCCAAAGGCAGTAAAGGCCTGTCTACAGTCCTCTCTGAAACCCAATCACGACACAACCCTTCCTTGGAGGCCAAAAATACGCTTTGACCTGGGTACGTGACCCAAGCCAACAGAGCATATGACATTATTGAGTGGAGCGGAGCGGAATATGCAGTTCTAAGTACAGGAACACTAACACGCTCGCCAAGACTTCTCAGTGGAAACAGACCGCTTCCCAGCTTCTTGTCAATCTGCTTAATCTATGTATGCCAATTAAGTTCATGACATCCAGGAATCTCACGTGTGATGCTCCATCATTAACCTCACCCATGTTTCTAAGTGAAAACACTAATTGCTGTATCTTTGCTGCTGGCACTAAATCAGTCCTCGGCCATCAACCGTGCCACCCCCAGCTCCCTTGTAGCCTATCCCAAGATGCTCGCTGGTGATGTCGTCCGCAAAGAGAGTGTGTGAAGCCCTCGTAGGGCAGATCATTGATGTAAATCAAGAAAAGTATAGGGCCCGGGACTGACCCTTGGGGAATCGCGATATTTAGTGCACTCTCAGCAGACGTCAACTCACCAAGAAAATTAAGATGTTCCCTCATCACCTTCAGCTCGCCCCCAAACCAGGATGTGTTGCCAGGTTGCTCACTTCGAATGGTAATACTTTTTGTAGGGACGGCATCAAGAAATGATCGCTCCAGGATTTCTATGAATTTTGTAAACTTCAGATCAACTCGGACACACTCATATAAAATCAAAAGACGTATTTTCAATTAAATTATAGAATGTTATTATGCCCCGCTGTGTAATTGGTTTACATATTTTATGCTCCTGTCGATTGCCAGAGAAAAAAATAGAGTTAAATTTTATTAATTGTGAACTATGGTCTGAGAAATCTGTATTTAAGTTAAATATATCCAGGGCTTGGAAGTGAAAATACTTCCAAACAGTAAGCTTGTCTAGTTTTACCGTGTATAGTTCTGATAAACCCAAGGCGGCTCAATAGGTCATCGAGTTCAACGATATTGATCCGTTCCAAAGTGCACATTAAAGCTCCCAGCCAATACCAGGTTCTTGTTGATACCCAATTCAGTTAAGAGGTCCTCCAGGACAGATATAAAAGTATCAATGCTGCCGGATGGGGATCTGTAAATGACTAAAATATACCTATTAAAATCTTTAAAGTAAACATATGACAATTCGATACACTTTTCCATATTAAAATCTAAAATAAAGTCAATGGGTTGGCCTTCCATGTTTGGTTTGCAACGGCAGTGTACCTTTATTCCACCAATGTGGTGCTTTCTCGAAGAGGCGACAACACACTGATAATCCAGTACAGCAGTTTCTCGTATTTCATCATTGCTCAGCCAGTGCTCGGTGAGGCAAAATATGTTAATTTTCTTGTCTATGATAATTGCCTCCAGCTGACCAGTTTTATTTCATAAGGATCTCATATTAGCATGAAGAATTTGCATGTTCGCTCCGTCCTCTTCCACATTTTTTCGAGCTTTACTAGTTATGGGTTCTGTACAGTTCGGCGGATATTCATGAAAAAATTTACAGTTATTCCCCTCACCCACATATCGGAGTCAAGGAATACATCTTCATTCTTTCCAGCCGTTGCTACTTTAAAACTACTTTTGACATAGTCTTTTTTGGCTCTCAGTTTTTCACAGTAACTGCTTATATTTAGATTTGATTGGGTGTATTCCTGTACAGTCTTGGCTCTCATTTCAAGTTCAAAGCCCGAGAAGTTCTGTTGCAATATTTTGGGACCTGGGCTATTTTTACCCTCGTATGGGTGTTGGTCTGGTTTTCGCGGGATCTTGTTTATTATTTCTCGTTTGATTTACATTATGGCAGGTTTTGTTTAATGTTTTACCATTACGATTTATTTTATTTTTACGTTTGTTTACGACATTTTCCCATGAATTGGGGTTAAGTTTACTTTCTCTGGCAACATCTCCCAGTTCTTCTTCATTACTCAGTGTGCGCATACCTTCATTGATGCATCCTCTTCAGTTGTTTTGGTACCACTGGCAATAGTTGGTGTCGGTGTTACTATTGTAGCTAATGCCAGATCTTCAGGCGGGTTTTCAGCTGACTTTGGGTCGATAGGTTGATGTTGTGGTGTTGTCAACACTTCTATATTTTCCCTATTATTATCCGTCAGGGATATCTTTTTTTTCATCTAGAGATTCTTCTAAAGTAGATTTTTTTACTTTTAAGGTTTTGACTTCTGCTTCCAGAGAGGTCCCGTTTTCGTCCAGGATCTTCTTTTTACCCCGGCTACATACCCTGAAAATTTCAGCCCTCTACCTATACGGGAACATGCCAAGCAGTAATAATTATAACAAGCGCATTCACCATTTTGTCCAGTAGAAGGAGCGTTACGTGATGGCGTTACGTGACGGCGTTACGTGACAGCTCAGTCTCATTCAACCTCCACAAAAATGCTGAGCGCGCCTAAAGAAGTTTTCACTTCAAAAGTAGGCAACGAAAAGTCCTAGCATTACATATATGTAGCGGGCGGTTTTCAAGTCCGCCATTGCAAGATCAAAAGACGGTTATTGCATTTTCGATGAAGAGAACATAAACATAATCATTCCAGATCACACAGATTATTAAATTACTCTAATTTGAAATGCTTTATTTATACTTATTTGAAATTGGGTTCCTTTTCTCATTCTCTTTTCTTTAATACTAAATTTTTTCGCTTCTGTTACGATCCACAATGAGAGGTTATCAACAAATGACATTTAGAACGCTTAAAACATGTTTTAGGATGACGTAAGTATTGCCATCTACCTGCCAAATCAAACATTCAATAAACTCCGAACCATGCTTAGAGGACCTCATCCAGTCTGGTCTTCCTAATCAGACTCCACATATGGAGTATCGGCTCCTCCATGTACCTTGCAGGTACGGATTTGGTTTCTCCTAGCCTTACATACCTGAGAACCTGCAATGGTTATTAGCTGCCAGCCCGATCTTTTCCATGTGTCTGTTCATTCTACAGTGTCCCGTCAGCTGACCCACTAATATTCTTGTCTTCTTGCGACTCCTCTTAAGTAGATTTGCCGTGAATTTTGGGGAGCCGTGTTTTATGAACTTTTTGGCGTGTATTTGCCCCGGTGTTTGTTACTATTGGTTTAGAGATTGTTTATCTTTCTAGGTTTTAACGTTACTTGCGCTCCGTTTTGCAAGTTTTCCGGCTTCTTCATTGCCTTCATGGCCTTCATGTGCCAAAAACCATGCAATGGTGAGCTAATTGTTACGACCGATCCCCTTCAAAGGTACTTATTTAGTGTTTACCTAGTGTAGATCTGACCTTGTGTGCACTAACTGCTTTTAAGGCGGCCTGACTGTCGAATTATATGACTACCCACTTTTTCCTAATATTCGATTTCTCTGTCTCCATGGCGCAGTGTTGATTTGCCGCGACCTTTGCTTAGAACCCTGTGGCTTGACTGACCATGTGTATGGAGATATTTGACCTAGGTCCGTGGACCCCGGCTCCCACCCCTTTACTATTCTTATAGCCGTCGTTATACCGACAGCTTGATCTGCTTTTATAGGAGGCCCTCTTCCCATTCTTCTCTGCCTACAATTACTACTGAGAAAGGTCTATCAAATCCATAGAAGGGGGTTGTTTCGTCTGATGGCGAAGAGATACTTGATATCCTCGCTGTCCTCTAGTTTCCAGCTTGGGCCTTTCCCATTCAATGATGGACTTGTTGCCTTGCTTGAGCCGGTATTGTACCATTCTTACGTTCCCCTGTATGAGGACATGTTTTGGAGGTATATTTAGCAGGACTTCCAGTCTGCAGTTAGGGTTGTTCTCATCGCCCCCGAGACGCACAGACATGCCAGCCTTTGTACGCCTTCTAGTTGCCTGATTGCACTTGTTTAAGTCAACAGGTAAAGGAAGAATCGACGTTAATCCAGCTCCCATTTAAACATATAATATAAAATAATATGATATTATATGGATTGCAAATTCTCTTAAGAAACTTTAAACATTTTATTTTTGTACATTCTTTGAAAAAATGCAGAAAATCGAAAATAAAGCAATTATGATAGAAAAATAGAGGAGGGCCAAAACTAAAAACCTTAAATTATTAAAGTTGCCATATCACGCATGGTTCACATTTTTTATAGGCGCTTCTATTTTACTTCTCAATTTAAGTGAGCTGGTGAACCATCATGCATGAACCACATTCTTATTTTAATTAAAATTGGCATCTCTTTAGGCAATATGGGTAAATCCTTCTCTAGAAATCGTCGATAGTTATAGTCATTTGGCCTTCTTGGCGAAAAGGGTCCAATTAACTGAATTTCAACAATTCTAGCTCAGATATTTTCCAAAAATTGCTCTTGACAGTTAGATTCCACAATTGCATGCGAATTTTCTTCGGCTCAAACATCATTATTGTGGAAATTTCTGACTGCGTTTGTTGAAAAGTTAGCTTCGACTGGGAACATTATTTCACAGTCCAACAAAGGATTTTGCGCGTTATTCTCGAAAAACCATTGACAAAAGTTCTTTGGGAAGTAAGGCTTGGACTCGCTGAATATAATATGGACGGATATACCAGAAAATCATGAAGAATTTTCCAAACTAGAACGTGCGAGATATTCCAGTTGTTTCCAATTTTTTTTAGTGCTAATTTCAGGATTTTCATCAATTGAATTTAAACTGATTCTTCAATTTTTGGCGCTTTTTTAGTAAAATAGTCACCTTTTAATAGACTGTTTGACTTAAAAGTACCTGGTTATGTCCACCTTCTATGTAGGCTTGAAAATGTTCGTTTTTCTGGTGTGACTCTATCCATACGTCAGCCAACTCCTGACTAGTAAAATTAACCATTTTTGTTGTTAATAACATTGTACAAATATTTTAAATATCGAACGACACTTCGTTCGGACCCACTGGTCCAAATTGAGTTTATAGAACTCAACTGCCAAAATTACTAACACAATAATTCAACAATCAAAGGCTATTAGACCGTGAATTTTAATATCCTCCTTTTAGTTTAGGGACATTGTTGATATTTATTTTTGACTGAAAAAGAGTTCATGAAGCGATACAATTAGAGATCTTTTTTATTACAAAATAAAGTAACATGAATAAAAAATGTTTGCTTTCCATGGGTTAAAAATTAAATTAAATTTTCCATCGCTTGTCTTCCGATATGATTACATTGTAGTTACTGAATCACCATACCCATCGATACGTTTTTAAAGCATAAATTTTTTTATCTTCAACCCGAACCTGCTATCGCACCTCGATGCTTACTCATTCTGTTTTCCGTATCCATCGAATACGTTTAAAAAACGTGCTGTGTTGTGTTTGTGAAATAAAATGTCGAAAAGAAGGGAATATATATTGTCCAGTTCCTCGAGTAAGTGTTAATAAATTGTCTATATTGGACTAGGCCGGGGCCTAATATTTATGAACAAATATCTACGTACCATGATACAATGTACAGTTGATAAGTTGTATTGAGGTTTACGCTAAGCTCACTAATTACAACTAGACTATTTTAAATAATTAGAATAATTAAAAAACCTTGCATATAAGCCGAGGGCTTATTAAATTCATATTCATGCAGGTTTTCATAAGGCACAATACGTTGCTCAACCGAGAGAAATAGAGAATAAGGTACATAGACGAAGGCCTAGTAATATTTGCGTATGAATAGCACTCGATCAAAAAATTCGTCTTGCCGTGGGCATAGAAAAAGAATACGTCCAAGCGTCCAAGCCAAGGGCTTCGCAATACAAACAAATTCTTATTATTATTCTTATTATAAATTATTAATTGGTTAAGCCTATGGTCGAGGACCTAAGTATTCGACTTCCCCACAAAGAGTTGGTTAGATTGAGTTAGATAGTGCATTGGCCGAGGGCCTTATAATTCGCATACAAATAGCACTCAATCGACAAATTCTTGCCGAGGGCATAGAAATATAATATGTTTAGGCCGAGGGCTTCGCAATACAAAACATTCTTAATATTATTTTTATTATAACTTATTAATTGATTAAGCTTAGGGTCGAGGACCGAACTATTTGACTTCCCTACAAAGAGTTAGTTAGATTGAGTTAGATAGTGCATAGGCCGAGGGCCTTATAATTTGCACTCCATCGAAAAATTCAGATTGAGTTAGATAGTGCATAGGCCGAGGGCCTTATAATTTGCATACAAATAACACTCAATCGAAAAATTCTTGCCGAGGGCATAGGAAAAGGATAGGTTTAGGCCGAGGGCTTCGCAATACAAAAGATTCTTAATATTATTTTTATTATAAATTATTAATTGATTAAGCCTAGGGTCGAGGATCTAACTATTCGACTTCCCCACGAAGAATTGGTTAGATGGAGTTAGAGAGTCCATAGGCCGAGGGCCTATAATTTGCATACAAATAGCACTCAATCGAAAAATTCGAGGGCATAGAAAAAGGATAGGTCTAGGCCGAGGGCTTCGCAATAAAAAACATTCTTAATATTATTTTTATTATAAAAAATTAATTGATTAAGCCTAGGGTCGAGGACCTACCTATTCGACTTCTCCACTAAAAGTTGGCTATTGACTTACTGATCGTTTATTATGCCAACTCCAAACTTGTCACCGCTAAAAGGTAATCAGATACACTTGTGTGTATAATATTTCCCCTGTTTATGCAGCAATAATCAATTCCAATAGGGACAAAAACAGTATATATTTCTAATATGGTCGTGGACATATTTAATTAAAATTGCTATCATGGACTGACTCCTTATTGTCTGCAAAATAGCTGTATATTTTACAGGGCGTTAGTTGTTTTGATTAAAATATCACCCGCAGACTATTGTCTGAAAAATAGCTGTATACTTTACAGACTGTTAGCTGTTTTGACTAAAATATTACCCGCAGACTATTGTCTGCAACATAGCTGCATACCTTACGGGGTGTTATGGCAAAACATATTTGGCATTAAGGCCGTGGGCCATATTTTCTGTGGGATAGCCGTGGGCTATTCAGTAAATTCTATCATTACTTGAGCGATTAAAAGGCTGTGAGGCAACAGTATATATTTTAATATGGTCGTGGACCTATTTAATTAAGATTGCAATCACGGACTCCTTATTGTCTGCAAAATATCTGCATACTTTACAGGGTGTAAATTGTTTTGACTAAATTATCTCCTGAAGACTATTGTCTGCAAAACAGCTGTATACTTTACAGGGTGTTAGTTATTTGACTAAATATCTCCCGCACATTATTTTGTGCAAATTTAATTATTTGCAAAGGTTCCTACAACACCAATTGGGGGATGGGCCAACACCTGTAGGAGCAGTTAGCTAACAACACCAACCATTTGTCATGCTTGGCTGATGCACTTTACTGTTTTGGAATGTGCATAATGCTCCTAAATGATTTAAGATTTATTATAAATACAGAAAAAGTCAGTTAATACCATCATAAAAATAACTTACCTAGGATACTTAGGACTTAATTCAGAGAACCGTGTCCTCGACCGTTTCCTTATCTCTTAAGAAAATAAATTCAATAAAAGAGGCAATTTAAAAAATATCTTAACAAGACAGGTACTACAATTCGAGATTTTGCAAAAATTATTGGTGTTTTGGTAGCAGCGACTCCTGCCGTTCCTCGGAATCGTCATCGTATCAAAAGACAAGGGCGCGTAAAATTTAAAGCCTTAATAGGAAAGTCGTACAATGACAGAATATTAATTTCAAAAGATACAAAGCAAATTATTAGCTGCTGGATAGACAATCTAGAGTATACTGTAAATATGAAGCCTAGTACGTTTTCATAGGAATTTTGTTTTTTTTTTCTTATGCGTCTGCGTCTCCTACAGGCTATTGTAACGGCCAAAAAGGTCGCGAGTTTTGGGAAGAAGCCGACAAGTCTAAGCATATTAATTACCTTGAAACTAAAGCTGCTTGTCATGGCTCGAAATTAAAGTTGCTTGTCATGGCTTACAATTATTTACTAAATCAAATGAAAATATTGGAGTCTTACTTAGAATCGATAATAAGACGGCAATATCCTGCATTAATCGTGGGGGAAGCGTAAAATATCGAAACTTAACCAATATAACCTTTCAAATTTGTGGCTGGTGTGAACAAAACGTATAACACTCTTTTCATCTTATATCGCTTCAAAAGAAAAAAGGAAGCCGATAAGGCATCAAGACAAACTTTCGTTGAAACAGAATACGACCTAAACAAGCAGGTATATCAGAAAATAATAAGCGGTTAGATTTATTTGCAACTTATTATAATGCAAAATGCAATAAATATATTTCCTGGTTTCCGGATCCAACCTCCACAGCAGTCGATGCATTTACAATTTCTTGGCATGATGAGTATTTTTACGCTTTTCCCTTGTTTTCTGTGATATTTAATGCTTTAGATAAATCTATACAGGATGAAGCCACCGGAATATTGGTAGTACCTGTGTGGCTATTACAACCCTGGTATACCTTGTTTCTTAGTTTATTAGTTGGGAATCCGTTGACTTTTAAATCGAGTAAAAATTGGTTACTCTCTATAGAGACTCTCATCTCTTATACAGGAAAATTTTCCTGGTGGCAAGGAAACTCTCTGAGGAGCATTTCTTCAAAGAAGCATTTCCGGTCACGCCATCCCAATAATGTTTGCATCCATCTCAGAAGGAACTTGGAAACAGTACAATGTTGTGATTTTAAAATTGGCTTACTTGTTCTTGTGTTGATAAAACACCAGCTTTTAGTATTTTTACTTTATGTATTTATAATAATGCAACGATATATAAAATATACCTAACAACAACACTGTCAACGTTATCCTACTGTCTAAACTGCTGCTAAATTAATAGTAATAACATAGGCGTACCTATAAATGTTTTTTGTTAAAACAAATTGTTAATTAATATTTAACATAAACGCTTGTGTTAATAAGTAGGTATTATAATTTCTGTAACAGCAAAATTTCGATGTCTTTACTTATATTTTAAACATTTATCTGGCCTTTTTAGTTCGCGAAGTAAACAAAGGAGCTTCTTAGGTCCTGATAAGTACCTATAGATAACTTTATATTTCACCGCCTAATAGGGATTAATATATAATAAAAAGATTTTTGAAGGGAAGCTACAAGTTAAAGCCCCCTAAACCTATATACGATTTTACATGGAACGTTGAACCTGTATTACTATATGCATCAACACTTTACCCTTTACAATCTCTATCACCTGATAAACTAACAAAGAAAACGGTAACACTTATGGCACTAAGTTCAGCACATCGGATTCAAACATTAAGCAAAATTACGATCGACAATAATAGAGACTCTTCAGTCAAAATTTAAGATTTCGGAAAAAATTTAAACCTCAGCTCCCTATATAAACCAGCCTATTTTCCGTATTTTCAAAAACCAGAATTACCTATTATGTGTCGCAAATTCTATAAAGCAGTACATTAAAGTCACCGTGCACCTTCATTCCAAATTATACATCCCTATTCTTAACTCTCAAAAAACCACATCACCACGCAATAACTCAAACGTTGAGTAGGTGGATCAACTTAATTTTTAAAAAACAGTGGTAGGGTATGAACGTTAACGTCTTTACCGGATATAGTGTAAGACACGCCAGCACGTGAGCAGCCTTTAAGTTTGACGTAAACATAAATGTCATTAAGAATATAGCAGGGTAGGGTCCTATAAATCTGACACTTCTTCAGATTCTATACTCGACCTCTAGGTACGCCCAGTGACATATTTGCCAATACAATTTTAAATTTGAGTATATCTTAGCCCTCATAGGTAGCCTTTTAAGTATTCCGTTGCCTAAGGTTCGATTTATAATATTTGTTTTGCTCTGATTGTATGTCAATAATATATGTTAAATAAAATATATTTATTTAAGTGGTTAAGGAATTTATAGGACAGAATTTTCATTGATTTCTTTTTTCATACTTAAAACAGAGTTGAACTGAACGACTTTGCTGCCATAATTGTGTTTTTTGTGGTATTCTCAGGATTAGAGGTAGAATAATGCAAAATTGCACCATCTAGCTTTAAACAGCTACAATGTAATCATATCGGAAGACAAGCGATGGAAAATTGATAGATTAATCGAATACCTACTTACCTGTATGAAGTTTAATCGTAATTTTCCGAGCTTGTCTTCCGATATGATTACAACCCTCCCAACCACATGCCCCTTAGGCGGGCAATTTTGCTCTAAAACAGAATGAGTAAGCATCGAGGTGCGATAGCAGGCTCGGGTTGAAGATAAAAAATGTTATGCTTTTAAAACGTATCGATGGGTATGGTGATTCAGAAACTACAATGTAATCATATCGGAAGAAAAGCTCGGAAAATTACGATTAATCTTCATACAGGTAAGTAGGTATTTGATTAATCTATCAATTTTTTTACAAAACACCTATGTGTTGCTATAGCCAGTTTACACCTACAAAGCTTAATAAAAATTTCTAAGGTAGTTTCGGAGTTATTAAAAACAAAACATAATTTTTCAAACAGATCCTTATCACCCTATATATCGAAAAATAAAGCGTCAACGAACTTATACTTTTAACTTTTTACCTTAAAATCATGCGCAGATTAACCCATTTCAATATTTCCATTCAATTATTACCCTTTTTAATATTGCAGTTAGCACATTTTTTTTTAATTTTTGTTAAGTAAATGTATGCTTTTTTGCGCGAACAAATTAATTAACCTGTTCCGTTTATATTTTCGCATTTATTTGCAGCTATAAACATTTAAGTTATTGTTATGATCTTCGCCTTATTTTTATTGGAGTTACACAATGAGCAATATATTACAATAATTATTAATTCCTCAAAAAAAAAATAGATGTAACAATTATGCTTATCATCTTGTATGGGAAAAATGTTGAATGAAATAATGAAAATTATTCATTATTCTAGTTAATACGTGAAATTAGACCAAGGTTGAACTCATTGGAACATGTAATAAGACATCCATTGTAATTTTTTAGTTCGCTGTTTTGTCAAGAGTATAATTTAATAGTCGGAACATAGATAAGTAGGACTATTTACGTTAAAGTTTTTGATGTGATATGGTGATTTTTTACATATTTATATAATAAATACCGAGCTTGGGGCATCAATACCAAGTTTTAATATCCTAATCAAAAATCGGGGTCTTGTCTTGGTGCCAAAGTAAAAAAAAGCTAAAATGGCTTTCTGGGCATGTTATGTCTGAATTTAACTTACTGCACATTACTAAGCATAATTCTAAATAAAAATTAACTATTTGCCATTAACCAGATGTTAATAGGCTTTTTTCCTGTATTGTATCAAATCATGCATTCAATGAAAATTGATGAGGACAAAAATTCGACAGATAATCATGAAAACAAAAATAGAATAATTTTTTATTCTAATACTATTTTAACCTCTAAATGAATTGGTCAACAAAATGATAAGCAGAAGTGTTTTCCCTATGTTTAATTCGTTGTGACGTTTTGAATGCGGTTTTTGGTCTTTTATGTAGAATAAAATGGGCAATATATTTTGCAGACTATTTATTATTGTCTTAATACATAGGGAGATCAATTACATAGGGCAGAAATTAAAAACATTTGAACAGAGGGTATTTTGACAATTTATATTATATTTATTATTTATAATATGTCAGGGTAGTAAGGTAATATCAGTAACTCTAGAGGATTTTGTCAAACTTATTATTAATGTTCATTAGTAGCAGATAAATTAATAAAAAAAATGGTGTGTGCTTAAACCACACGACCACAATTTCGATGCTTAAAGTAACATTTTATCTTAAAATCTCTCATGAATGCTCATAGGTTGAAAAATGTCGACATTGTCCGATCCTGGACCCACTCCAAATCGATTGAACTGATGCTTCAGGAAAGTAAATCTACTTACTTTGTTGAGCGTAAAACCCTTTTAAATGAGTTAGCAATATAAAATAAATAAGTTGTTACCTACCCTAAAGGATGCGGCCAGCGCAACATGTGATCCGACTGCTCGTTGGCATGGGAGTGAGTCAATTTTTTACTCTTGACCAGGGTGCCACCAGTTTTAAATAACTAAATCCGCAGACCCAAACTAGAAGGTCCTCGGTCTTGAGAATCCTTAAGGGCGATTCAAAATAAAATATCTCTCAACTACACTTGTTTGGTTGAGGTATTTCAGAGCAAATAAAAGTCGGTACGTACAGGTTTAAGCTTATTGGGCGCTTGTTAGGTTTGACGTTAACGTGTTACCATATTTCTTTCAATAAACACAATAATAAAAACATTAATAGAGCTTAATTGAAGACAAATAATAACGTAATATATGCTCACAAATATGGAACTACATCATATCAGATGTAGCAATATAACATAATAAAAAATTACGAAAGATCCAAAATCAATTCCAACTAATTATTGATGAACGCAATATGCATAAGGTATCTATCGTCACATCAAATAATAATTAAAAGTTGTCAGTATAATACCTATTGCTACTAAACTTTGTGCGCGTCTACCATGGTATACGTATCGCAGTTGTACATAAATAAATCTTAACGATTCAGTTTATGAAATACCGTTATATGAAATTGTCTTAACCAGAACGAAAATGCTTATCACATATCTCGATATATATTAAATTAAAAGAATAACAAAAATATAATATAAAAAAACTATGAGTAATAATCGATACACACTAGCAAATAGTATCCTACCAGAGATACACTTATTTAGATTAGCCTCAGTAAGCTATGCTTACACCTAAACAGTTCCAAAAATATTTATATCAATATCACGCAGAAAGAAGTAAAACACGCAATCTAATATCACGCTGAAAATACTATTAAGACGCCAATAACATTATGTAGAAAGATCACAAGTGTAACCTATACTTCTCTGGTCTCCGACGGTATCACCTACGGCGTTCTGCACGTAGGCTGCTGCTTGGAACCCATAAAACTATCAATGGTAATTGAGGTAATGCCCCTACTTCTGTGGCTGCAGTCGGTACCAAAAACAACAATCAACTATATTGACTGATGGGTAGCTACTTGATTAGCTACTTAATCTCGCTCCAAATAAAACTCGCTCCAAATAAAATCTCGCTCCAAGTAAAAACCCTAGCTACGTAGGGTTTTTTGGTAGTAATGACGGGGGGGCAACGCTCTCTCCTACAGGCACGCCTTGAGGAAGGAAACGGCATATTCTGTTCCGGATTCCTCCGCACGCTGCCAGTTACCAAAAGAAATCTCGACTTCAAGCAAAAAATCCAACCAATTCACAGTCAAATAATTTACTGCACCAAACTGGTAACTATGCGAACTTCTCTAGCCCAAAATAAGATTATCCCAGTAAGGGCGAATTACAAATTCTTAAACTTTTTATCAGGCTTACGTACTACCTCCTCTTTGGAAGGTCTACCAAGAAAGAGAACAAGACCAAGTCAAAATCGTCCACCTCGAACGCCAAGGTCAATGTTTAAGGGTCAATAGGCCAGCTTTTCATTGTCCTGCGAAACACGTAAAATACAATAAGATGATTGCCACCAAATTTAATAACATCTTGAATATGCAATAAAACTTACTTAAAGCTATATGATATTATGTATTGCTGACAGGAACAAAGAAATCCGACGATAAAACCATTAGTCACAATGACGAAACAAACAGAAATTACTTCATTCTGACCGGCGGCCATTTGAAACTCCTGGCATCAAAACCGGTAAACGCATAAATTCGCGGCGCAATAATTCAGGCCTAAACGCAACTTTAGCCACAAGACTGCACCTCTGTTGGAACCAGCTGCGAAGCAACTCGGGCTGTGTTGCCAAATTTAGGGAACACAACGCAGCCACTGAATCATCTTTCCTGCGTACATCAAGCGAAAGCGAAAGGCAGTCATTTAACATCAAACTGATGGTAGCATATCAATAAATTATGTTGTTTCTTGTTGGCTTGGTCCGCAAACACATCAAAATCGCACGAGGATCGCTAGAGAGTATCCGTCGATAGGCAACAAACAATTATTATTGTCAAGTCAGCTGTGGCTGTCTCTGACGTGTGAAAGTATATGAGAAATAAACATTGACTGGATTTTTAACTTTTCTTCTTAAATATTGAAACAAATCCAGGAAAATAATCGACAAATTCCTAAACCAATATTTCTGACAACCATGAGACTGTTTAATGTATATTATCAGGTGATTATTCGGGAAGGTTAGAGAATTATTGAATATTTTGAAATGCAGTGCTATAAATGCCTATAAATTTGAAGGTTTCTCTCGAAGGATGACTAGAATATAGTACGATTTATTGATTGATTATGTGCTAACCCAGTGAAAATGTTCATAAAGCCCGGACTGCTCGCCTCAGATTCGCATTGAACTGTTTAGGTGTAAGCATAGCTTACCAATGCTAATCCAAATAACGGCTAGATTATCTAGTGTGTTGTAATATTTCCTTATTCTTACAATTTAATTTATATTGTGGTAAATGATCAACATTGTCGTTCTGACTTACTGACTATCTGGTTATAATACTGTTACATAACGGTATTTCAGAAACTGAATCGTTAAGGCTTATTTATATGCAACTGCGACACTTATACCATGGTAAACGCGCGCAGGGTTTGGTATTATCCTGATGGCTCTTATTGCTAGTATGATGAAACGATAGATATCTTATGTATATTGTGGCTATTAATTAATTTGTTGAAATTGATTTTGATCTTCCGTAATCATTTGGTATATTATATTTTTACTTCCGTTGTAGCTAAACGTGCCTAACAATTCTTCCATCATTCTTTTTCTATTCCACTTCCATTATAGTTCAAGTTAATGAAAATTACAGCCTGTATGTATGCACAACTGATCTAGTTCTATATTTGTGAGCATTAAGTTATTACCTGTTCTCAGTTAAGCTCTTTGTGGGGTATATGGGGTTGTGCTGTTGAGGTAGCACATTTCACCAAGAACGGACGCGGTCAGCGTCATATGACGCGGGCTGGTTGGCCATGACTGGTCCTCACAGGACACCCAATTCTCACTTGTGGCACCTCGCGGTCGGTTTGGAATCGGTGACCGTAACACGACTGGAGAACGCTTAATTCAGTTCTGTCTGGAGAATGGATTTACAATAAGCAACACCATGTTTTCGCAACACCCTCGCCGTCTCTACACTTGGGTGTCATCAAATGGAATATACCGGAACCAGATTGATTATATCCTAATAAAAAATCGAAGGAGAACTTCAATTAAGCTGTGTAAAACCCTGCCGGGATTATATAGCGGCTCAGATCACCAACTACTTACATGCACTTTTCAACAAACTTCTAAAACTGTCAAAGAACCATACACAAAACACTACCCAATATCACCGACGCAGCGTCCTACCAGGCCCAGGTTACACAAAATATAGTAAGCGATACAGCATTAACAAGTGGAACTAACATACATCCAAGCATTATATGACAATCCTTAAAAAGATGCATTACAGCAGCTATCACTAAAACTCAAAGTAAGTAAGATCACTGAAAGGTTCGGACGTGTTTGCAGAATTAAAAACACCTAAATATAATGATTTGACAAGACAAATACAAAGACTTTGCAGACGTGACAAAAACAGTTATATTCAGGAAATGTGTAGGGAAATACAATCTCATGCAAACAGTCACTCTTGCCGAGATTTGTTTTAGAAAGTTAGGCTTCTAACTCGGAAATTCAAACCAAAAAGCTGGTCAGTTAAGGACAACGAAGGAAACTTGGTCACTGACTTGAACCGGGTGATTGAAATTTGGAAGCAATACTGTGTGGATCTTTATACTGACAACGACTATACAAAGGAACGTGATGATGGTCCCTTTCAATTTGAACCAGATATCCTGTTATCTGAAGTACAGGCTGCCGTAAACAGGTTGATGGAATTGATGCTGTGACTGCCGAGACACTAGGATTTGTGGGACCGGACGGCTTAAAAGTGCTTCATGAACCGTGTCAGAGAGTATGGATTACTGGTTTGTGGCCGGAGGACTGGAGAACGTCAATCTTTATTCCCCTACCAACAATTGTGATAATTATAGACTACTTGCCTTGATCTCCATACCAGCAAGGTGTTCTTATATATTTTGCGGGCACGTTTGGAGCACTATCTTCTATGGCAGATATCTCCTGAACAGGCTGGATTCATGAAGGGCAGAGGATCTAGGGAACAAATTCTGAATGATAGGCAAATCATAGAAAAGTCGAGAGAATATTACACACCTACCTATTTATGTTTTGTCGATTATACCAAAGCATTCGCCGATGTAAAATGGGAAAAGCTGTGGAGTATAGTGTTGTCAATGGGTGTCCCATATCACCTCGTGTACCTTATACGACGACTTTATGATAATAACTCTGGATGTATTATGTGAGAGTTGATAAAAGCCTGCCTGATGAATGTGTTACATGCAAAGGTGTGGGACAGGGCTGTGTATTCTCGCGGCTCTTATTTAATGTCCACAGCGAATTTATTATGAGACAGGTACTGGAGACTGGTACGGTGGTGTAAATATTGGTGGTAGAAAAGTATCTAATTTGAGATTTGCTGATGATACGACCTTGATTGCTGCTTCCCAGGCGGAAGTGCTTAGCCTCCTGAAGAGACTTTAAGATGTTAGTGCTCTGTATGGTCTAAATATAAACTATACTAAAACCAAAATCATAATCATTGATAGGGAACACAATAACTATCCCGAATGTCAGATCATTGGCCGATGTGAAGGTGTCAACAGATTTGTATACGTAGGAGCCTTATTGGAAAATACCGGTGGTTGCCATGGGAGATAAAACTTCGTATTCAACTCGCTAGAGCAGCATTGACGCAATTAAACAAAATATAGCCGGACAATGACATCACGAAACAAACAAAAACTAATCTAGTCAGCACTCTGGTCTTTTCAATTACCTTGTATGCCTCCGAAACATGAGCCATCAAGAAAGTGGATCGTCGCCGGATTGATGCTTTTGAGATGTGGGCGTGGTGACGCATGTTGACGATACCCTGGACCGCACATAGAACAAATGTCTCAATTCTACAGGAAATACGCCAGTCAAAACGCTTGTCTTGTATGGTCTACTCCCGAATTCTTACCTTCTTCGGACACATCAATCGGAGTGAGTATGGAAAGACTTATTGTATAGGGTAAACCTGAAGGGTGTAGACTACGTGGGTGATTACCAAACCGTTGGGTGGATGTGACTAAAAACCTATTAGATGTTACTTTCCCACAAGCAGCTCACATGTCTTCAGATCGTGACAGATGGCGTGATGTAGTCAGGAGAGCTATCCAAAATATTGAACCTCATTAATAAGGGTCACAACACATCTGTCGAGATATTATGACTAAGAAGAAGAAGCTCTTTCACATTTTTTTATATTTATATCATTCTGTTTATTGAAAGAAAAATTACAACACATTAACGTCAAACCTAACGAGCGCCTGCATGAACGTACCGTCTTTTATTTCCTCTTAAATACCTCTACCAAACAAGTGTAGTTGATAGTCGTTTAATTTTGAATCGCTCTTAAGGATTTCAAGATTGAAGATCTTCTAGTTTGGGTCTGCGGATTTAGTTATTTCAAACTGGTGGCGCCATGGCCAAGAGTAAATAATTGACCCGCTTCTATGCCGACGAGCAGTCGGAGCACATGTTGCGCTGGCCGCATTCTTGAGGGTAGGTAACATCCTATTTATTTTATATTGCTTACTCATTTAAAAGGGTCTTACGCGCAACAACTTACCGTAAAAACTATACGCATCGATACGCTTAAAGTAAAATCTTACCTCAAAGTCTGCCATAAAATCTATTAAAAACTACCTACCTGTAATCTCCATCATTTTCAATACTCCTCAAATACTATTCTTGACATAGATTCTCCTCAAGTAATTAGTTTCCCTAAAAAAAAATCTCTTTGAGAAGAAAAAAAATCTAAAGTTTTTTGTTTTACATTTTCTTTGAAAAGTTCATTTTTCAGAATTTTTCGAAGCAGATAAGTATTCGAAGAGTTTCTCTCCTAGAAGTTCTTTTTCCTAGAAAACGCGGAAAAACGTATTGTCATGTCACACTCAAATGGTTCAAATTTATACATTACTTAATGGCGTAATATAAAAATGTCACTTCTTTGGGAAAAAAATATCTCTTATTAAATAAAAGACTTTGGGATTTGAGAACCGCAAGGCAACTTTTGAAAAAAATTACGACAAATGAAATATGAGGTAAAAAGCCTTTAAACGACCTTTTTGTTAGGGTAAACGTGTATAAGAGCACGCATGTGTATAAGAGCGCGTACCCGTTGTTTTAAATATTTAGAGCCACCTACTTTACTTTTCATTCCTGAGTTTTACTTCCATCTAAGTATTATCATATGGTCAAAAGCAGACATCTGTATTATCGTCCCAGATTTTGCAATGGCGATTGAAAGTTTCCGCCGGTATTTGATGTAATTTTACATTAGATTTTTGTGTTTTGAGAAGTAAGTACAGATAATATGAGATTTTAGACGTTTACGTATGATTCTGTTAGATTAAAGCTTTATTTTTGCAGTTAAAAATAAGTGAAAAGTTTATTATTTTTAAAGTAAATTGGATTAAATCACATTTTCGTGATTGTGTATAAGTGTCCGCATTTCATCTCGCATAAAAGTGCGCAGTGCGCACTCTTATACATATACTGCGCACTCTTATACATACGATTAGTCGGCATCGAACTAGGGATTTATAACTTTTTTTTAGGTTTAAATTTAAGCACTATGAGTCGTTATAAAAGAAAAGGTGAAAGAAAGCTATCGTTTACAACAGATAATTTGGAAGACATCAAACGGAAGGTTGCTGCCGGAATTAGTAAAATGAGTATAGCTAAGGAAATGGGGATAAATGAATCTATATTAAGAAAACGTTTAAAATATGGGACCTTTCCGAAGTCGTTGGGGCGATTTGCAAGTGTTATTCCTGCAGATTTGGAAATCGAGTTAGCAGATCAAGCACGTGCCTTAAACAAAATGTTTTACGGAATTACTAAAAAAAAATTACAAATCGCAGCCTACAGGTTTGTTGAAGGTGAAAACATTCAACATAGATTTAACAAAAATACAAAAACGGCAGGTGAATCATGGGTAAAAGGATTTTGTCAACGACACAAAATAACACTTCGTCAACCTGAAAAATGTTCAATGGGTAGAATATCAGGGTTTAATAAAATTCAGGTAGATAGGTTTTATAAAAACCTTAAAACTCTCTGCGAAAATCGACAATACCTACCGAGCTCCATGTATAATATGGATGAAACTGGATTATCCACTGTGCCTAATAAATTGCCGAAAATATTGACCAGCAACGGAGAAAGACTTGTCGGAAAAGTAGCTAGTGCCGACCGTGGACAACTTATGACAGATGTTTGTTGCATGAGTACTACAGGTACATAAGTTCCACCAGCGATGATATTTCCTAGGAAAAAAATAAAAGAAGAACTTTTTTTGAACACTCCACCTGGTACTTGCAAAGTGCATTTTAAAAATTACAGTAAACCCAGCGCAGAAAATCCAGTTCTCTTAATTGTAGACAACCATAGTTTGCACCGTGAATTAGAGGCAATACGATATTGCAGGCAAAATAACATTGATTTATTATCTTTACCTCCTCACATTCTGATTTCGCCCCATCAAATATGACAAATGTGCCGATGGATCTTCATCTAGAAATAAACGAAGAAAATGATGCGGAACTTGCAACAGATTAAGCAGTTGACACAGTTTCTTTTGATGAATGTCCCAATGAAGAACTCTCAGAAAATGATGCATAACTTGTAGCACTAGATGAAGTAGTTGACATAGTTTCTTTTGATGAATCTCCTAATGAAGAATTCCCAGGAGAGCCTGTCTCATCCATTCCACCACCACCACCACCAGACATAGCCAATCTTGATTGGAGTTTTAATAACAAACGCCAGTTCCCAAATGGTAGATATTTTAAATCGGTCATTTACAGTTTCTGACATTTTGCCATTCCCGAAGTTAATGGAAAAGCCTAAACGCAGATCTAGATCCCAAAAATCAGAAAACCTGTCGAGTACACCATTTAAGGACGAATTGGAAGAATAGGAGAAAACAAAAAGAGCTAAACAGGAAAAGAATATACAAAGTGCGAAGAGAAAGTTCAGTACTACATCTAAAATTTCACTAAAGGACGAGAAGAAAAAGAAAACAAAAAAAGTTGATGACAATGTTACTTGCCATGGATGTGGCGAATTGTATTCAAAATCAGCAGAAGACTGGATTATGTGCGCTAAATGTAATCAATGGTGTTAATTTTTTTTTTTTTATTTGATATCTTATTATTAAAATCTTCATTTAATATATATACTTTTAATATTAATCAGTGCATAATTACATAAATATTTGAACCTTTTTAATAGGAAAATACCCTGCGTACAGCAGTAAAATGCGCGCTCTTATACACATACACTGTGGGCAAAATTAAATTCGAACCTTCTTTAATGCTTAATAACTTTTTTATTTTCAAAGGATTTTTTTTATCATTTTTGGATATGTTATGGCCTAAGGTATTAGGATTAAAAATAATTTGGAAAGTGGGCCTACTTCAGTGACGTACAGAAAAGCGGGTATTTTTCAAAACCAATGTATTTCAGGTCGTTGCAAAAATCGACCAAATGAAATAAAGATGTAAAAATGGGCAAAAAAGATTAGAAAGGGGTCGGAATATTGACCATTAAAAAACCAGATTAATACAAACAAAACTAAAATTTATACTTTAATTTTGGGAAAACCATGTCTTGTGGGCCAAGTTAATTGGAACCTTTTTTTAATGCTTAATGACTTTTTTTCAAAGGATTTTTTATCATTTTTGGATATGTTATGGCCTAAGATATTAGATTCAAAAAGAACTTTGTAGCGCAGGTCTACTTCAGTGCCGTACATTAAAATTTAAAATTAATATTCTTTTAATTTTAAAAATTTTAATTACATTCAAAATTTCTGTATGCCACTGAAGTAGACCCGCTTTGCAAAGTTCTTTTTGATTCTAATATCTTCGGCCATAACATTTTCAAATATGATAAAAATTTATTTGAAAATAAAAAGTCATTAAGCATTAAAAAAGGATCAAATTTAATTTGGCCCACAAGATATAGTTTAAGTATAAATTTTAATTTTGTTTGTATTGACCTGGTTTTTTAAAGGTCATTATTCCGAACCGTTTCAAATATTTTTTGCCCATTTTTAAATCTTTATTTCATTTTGCCGATTTTTGCAACGACTTGAAATACATTGGTTTTGAAAAGTACCCCCTTTTCAGTACGCCACTGAAGCAGACCCTCTTTGCAAAGTCTGTTTTAATCCCAATGCCTTAGGCCATGACATATCCAAAAATGATAAAAAATCCTTTGAAAATAAAAAAGTTATTAAGCATTAAAGAAGGTTCCAATTTAATTTTGCCCACAGTGTATGTGTATAAGACATTTGCAGAGTTTTAAAAAAATGGAATTTATGTTTATGTGATACTATATATTCCTCTAATTACAGAAAATATATTAGCTTGAAGTTACGTTTTGAGATGACATGTGGAAACCTGTTTTTGAATACATAAAACTAACCCTGTATAGCAGTTTATTCACTAAGTGCGTACTCTTATGCACATTTACCCTAACTAGTTTATTTTATATTTGAAGCAAATTTTATTTTGCAGGACCTGTTGAAAATCTTTTTTTCATAAATATCAATTATTTTTATGCCATTTATTTGATGCGACTTCGACAAAAAATCGTTTGCAAATTTGATAAAAATTAATATTTTTGTATTAGTTGGCTTAAACCAGATTTATAAGAGATAAAAAATAAAAATTTACTACACCACTTAAATTTAATGAATTTTTAATATATATGTGCGTATCTCCAGAAAAAAAAATATTTAAGAAGATACTAAAGGACCTCCGGAAAAAGGAAAACGGATCCCGGCGAAGTTTAATGAAATTTTAGTTAGTACGGTATTATTTATGATCAACGCTATGAACCATTTTGAATGAACCTCAAAGTTGAAAATGAAAAATCAAAAAAATATATTTTGGAACAATCACAATCAACTAGTATTTTTCCCCGTTATTACAGTGTTTTGTGCGAACGACTAACAATTATTACCACCATTGAACCATAATACCAACGTAGTGCAGCATACCATAGCATATCCCAACAAAGGTAAACTTTTTGTACTGAAATGAGTTGTTGTTGCGTTACGTTTAAGTATGTTGCTCCAGTGTGGTTGCACCTTTAGAGTATGAACGGAGTGTCCGAATTAGGACTCGGAATTGTATTCGAATAATTCGAATATTCGACTATTGAAATCCGAATATTTTGTTAGTTAAAAAATTCGACTATTCGAATATTTGACTAATCAGTTATTGGAATATTTGACTTAGGATATTCGACTATTTAACTATTTGAGTATTCGACTATTGAGTTGTTTGAATGTGAAGCTATTCAACGCACAAAAAAAGATATAAAGCTCTTTGTTGGTAATTTAAATTTACAAAATAATGCAATAATGAGAAACGGTAGTTTGTTGTAATTTACCCAAAATAGTATTGATTTTCTAATTTCAACTTTGAGGTCGATTTACTCAAAACGGTCATAGAATTGAGCTACGCAAAGGTTACTTTTGATCAGAATACCATAAACAATCCCATACTAAAATTTCATTGAATTACACCCGCATATATTTTTCTATCTTTTTCTGCTGGGTCCTTTAACAGAAAATTGATATTACCTGATTAAATTTATGTCATTTTCAATTCTTGGCCGAGCAAAAATTGATGCGAACCTAAAATTTGTGTTAAACAATTCAAAATGCAAAAAACACTGAATAATCGATATCAGATAAAAGATTTCGAAATTAGAAAATAGAGTCTATAATCCTTGAATCAAGATTAGATATTTTTAATCCACCATGTATTACATCTCGTGTTAAAAACTAAAACGGAAATTACGAATAAATTCGCTAAAAAAGGCAATAATTGTAACACAGGATGGATCTTCACGCTATAAAAATCGCAAAAATCCGGAATTGCATAACCCGAGATGCTGATCAAAGGAAACAGATCAAGGCTGGACGGTTAGGATGTATTTTACTGTTCGCGGGAAGTGGTTCCATTGTTTCATCGACTCACTTTGTCACGCTTGGTGCACGTTACTGCAACTCGAACCTAATTTCAGCCTTTGTGTATGTTTAGAAGAAGGTCTTGGACTGGTTAGCAAAGGACGATCTCAAATCGATATTAATTTATGCGTGTATAGCTTATGGGCTATGGGAAATGTGGATTTGCATTAAGTAATGTTTGTTGAGAAGAATCTCCCAGTGGAATAAGGTTTTTATAATACCTAAACCCAAATTAAAAAAAATCTGAAAAGTGATTTTATATAAATATTAATAAACAATAAATTGATTGATTGAGATCAAGCGTTGCACATGGAAATGACAGTCAAATAAATGCGCCAAAAACAAATTAGTCTACCCGTTTAAAAGCTCATTACTTGGAATTCTAATCGAATTTATGCGAGATTTATGTGTAGAAACTCGCCCAGGTCTACTGCAATAAATCAAAAACATAAAATCACTAACAACGACTATTATTGCACTTCATAAACAACGAGAAACAAATTGCCGCGCATAACAAACGTCAATTAACACGAAAGCAGATCAATCGTCCGGTTAAATTATCTTGTTAACCCACACCTGACCATTAGTTAAGGGAACGGCGGCGCCGCGACTTGAAACAGTTTAAACAAATTAGCTCGAGATAAACGTAACTCGTCAACGTCAAACCGGACTTAATTTCGACTCGTTTCGAGGCGTTTTAAATAATTAACTCGATATTGGAACACGGGTCTGTGATTTTGCTGTTATTTCTGAATAATTCTTAGGCTTAGAAATGGTGTTGATCGATTTAGGATTGGGCTAATTCACTAAAATGTCGACCCCACTATAAATCGATAGTCAATGTCGTTAAATCATTCATCCCTTATTTTCAAACCAATAGCACACCGTGTGTTCATGCTCATTTTTCATAAAAACATTAACCTTTGAGAACTAATACAGAATGTTCATCGATAACGAAGTTGGATGGGCTTTGGCATTGATCGTAATTATTTGGGAAAGACTTGGATCCATGGTCTAAATATTTGACAGTACACATCCTCAATAACATCACTATCATAAAATCGCAGTAAACCATAGGCGTTATCAAAAATCATTTACCTTTCGTTATATTCGAGCATAAAAGGGTCATTTGCCACTGGCATACATTATTTTTAAAACCCTTTATTGCTTCAACGTTAATGTAATCTGTGTAGGTATAAGTATAAGCTCTATATAAAGGCCACTACTTTAGTCTTGTGTTTGACTTGTTATACTGTGTTTCAGAAAAATGTCGTAAAATTTTGTTTTACGTTGTTGTAAAAGTATACTTGATATGGATCATTACCAGTAGGTAATGTTTGACTGCAAAAACCATTATTTTGGATATGCATGATGCGCTTCCAGCAGTGTCTGAAATTTAATATCGACCATGTGCCAATATAACAGGAGTTAGTGAAACTAGAATTGATAGACTTCTTAGAGATATAAGTAGTGTAGTACTTCCCGAAAAATCTGCAGTGAGGAATCCACTACACTTTGATGAAGATATGCAAAGTGTCTTAAGAACGAAAGTTCACTCATTTTATTTTGATAAGCATATCCCAATCATCGACAAAGTTTAAGTGCTAGGAAGGAACACGAGAACTTAGGTGAAAGTAATAGAACTACCCTATGGAAACTATTACACAAAATCAAATTTACATGGGAGAAGCAGAAGCAAAAATCGGTACTAGTCAACAGACCTAGGAGCAGTGTATTGAAAAAAAAACATATTTGAGAAATATTCAAAAACCCAGAAGCGAAGATAAAAACGTTTTTCATTTGGATGAAAAATGACTCAATAAGGAACAGTCGATTCAAAAAGCGTGGCAGGATAAAACTATCGCCAGATATTTATGGAAGGATTGTCAACAGGCCTAAAAGTATCTTCTGGCAAAGTACGTACGTGCATCTGTCTTACCGAAATGGGACTTACCCATCTTCTTGGAAAGTCGCTCGAGTGCAACCTGTACCAAAAAAAGGGAAGAAACTATGCCATCATTGAAGCTTGGAAAAAAATGGCGCCAACGAAGGAAGGGTCATCAAATCGCTCCAAAAGCGGTAGCGAAAATCAATGCAAACATTGTAAAAAACAGTGGTTACATCAGTAAAGTGCGTAAAATGCGAAGAACAGTTTCACCCAGCATGCTTAGTACAGGCAGCCTCGCAGCAAAAGGCTGCCTGCAAACACGTTGCTGAGGAATCCGAAGAGGTTAGATCGACTCTAGGTAGCGAAACATTTTACTTGATGAAGATTATACTCTTTACTGGTAGGCAAGAATACAGTATTAAAATTGTAATCTATGGAAAAAAACGTCAATTTATTTGGAAAAACAATTGGCAGGTATTTCAGCTGAAAAGGTAAATAAGCACCTGCAAGTTCCTGAAGTGGCATCTGCAACATATAAACAAAACGAGGATACCGAGGATAGCAACAAAATATCAAAACCAATAGACGACGTGAAATTCGCCGCAAAATGTGTGGCAACAACTGCAGTGATTATTCTTAATTCCTCAAGGGAGATCCATCGAGGAGCAATTTTCTCAAAGTGATTAAAAGTCTCGCAAGTAAAGACTGAGTTAGTACCTATTGAAAGGGTTTTTGAATTTTGTGTATCTGAATTTGTAATAGATAAAAAAAAGTATTTATTAATTACTGTATATAGGTCTCCTATTGAAAAATTTGATGTCTTTTTATATAATTTGAATGCTTTACTTGTTAGTTTATACGCACCAAAAAGGTATATCATATTATGTGGTGATTTTAACACTGATTTCTCAGCTGTTGATAATCGTGATGCTTTCTCTCTCTTGCAGCTTCTTAGATCATTTGACCTTGTCTCACAGGTGTCTCTCAGGGTTGGTGCTAAATCGGAGCCTTAAAGTGATAACATATTTACAAACATTGAACAATCTGAGGTAAACTGTCAAATATATATGTCACAAATACCTGATCATTACTCCCAAATCCTAAAGATTACTACCCCAAAAAGTGAAGAAAAACCCTATTATTTTAAAAAACGATTCTTTTCTGACAATAACAGTGAATTTCATATATTTTCTTAGTACCGAAGCTTGGAATGAGGTCGGGGGCTCTGAGGGTGTGGAGGAGAAATACAGCACATTTTTATGAATATTTTTTTACTGGTTTTACAAAGCATTTCCACTGAGTGAGTCTAGGGCAAAATTAAAATCTTAAAACTGGGTAAGTAAAGAAATTAAAAACTATTCTTCCTATATAAAGGACCTATATGTTTGGTATCAAGAAACTAAGAGTGAACAGGTATATCAATACTATAAGCTGAGAAAAAGGAGTATAAAAATATTTGTCACACTATAATAAGGCAATTCATGAAAATAATATTATAAACTCTAAAAACAGGTCTAAGACGGCTTGGAACATTTTCAGTCAAATTTCTAACAAAATAAGGTCTAAAAATAATATAACTATTAAAGAAAATGACGAGTTAATTAGTGATCCTAAAAAAATCTCAGATCTTTTTAGTCAATATTTCAAACTTCCTCTTATTCATCATAATATCAATGCCCCAAAAAATAATTCAGAATATCTAACAATATTTTTCCATCCTGTGCATCGGCTTGAAGTTTTTGGTCTGCTGATGAATCTACCAAATAAATTCTCTGCAGGGCTCGACGAAGTTCCTACCAAGGTATTGAAGTATGTTGCAAAATACATCTGTGAACCCCTAATGCACATTATAAACTTATCGTTTCAAACTGGTATATTTCCAAATGAACTTAAAAAGCCAAATTAGTTCCTGTATTTAAAGTGGGAGATCCCCAATAAATCAATAATTATCGACCGGTATCCTTATTGTCAGCCATATCTAAGGTCTTCGAGAAGGCTTTTTCTAATAGGATTTTTAGTTTTGTGACTTCACACAGTATATTAGCCACTCACCAATATGGTTTTACACCAAAAAAGTCTACTGAACAGGCAATACACACAGCAGTCACTTATATTGTTGAAAATCGAGACAGAAGCCAAAAAGTGGCAGGTCTTTATTTTGATTTGTCAAAAGCTTTTGACACCATCAATCACGGTTTACTGCTTCAGAAGATCGAGGGATTGGGCATTAGGTGTGTGTGCCGGTCACTTGTGGAGTCCTATCTGTCTGGCAGGCAGCAGTCGGTTTGCATTGTGCAAGATGGGATTCCACATCTTTCACCTTTCACCTGGCTGGAGCAGGGGGTGCCCCAGGGGTCTATTTTGGACCCATTATTGTTTCTCCTGTACGTGAATGAGCTCTCTGGGGGGTTTGCTGGTGGCGGCCTGGTCTGTCAGTATGCTGATGACACATCGGTCATGCTGGCGGCCCCCGCGGTGGTTGGACTGTCCGGGGCTTGTTCGGGTGCAGTGGAGATAATGAGTTCGTGGTGAGTGCGCTATTTAATACCTGCAATTTAAGCATTTAATCTGCAATAGATTACTATATTTAGCTTATGTTGAGTATTTATTTAGTTTGTCGCCGCGTATCGTATAGCGGTTGTCACATTATTTACATTATCCAATAAGAACATCGAAAATCAGAATTCGTTGGACGTCTTAAATTGAAAAGGAAAAGTCGTTTATTTTTGTGGCAACGTTTGACTCGGTAAGTGCTATTTTTTTGATCTTGAAATATTTTATTCATCTCGCATATATTTCACTAATCTTTTAATTTTTCAAATACATAATTAATAATTGTTTCTGATTTGCTTAATCATATTTAGCTTAAGCAAGAATTTAGCATTTTTGAATTAATTTACAACTTCAATAATATTACCTTTTTGGAGTGACCATTGGGTTAAAATACTGATTTGACGGTGGATAATTGCGTATCTTATTAGTTAAATTCTTGTAATTTGATATTGGTTTAATCCAAGTTTTTAGAGAAGGAAACTATTTCATCGTTTTGCGGGCACGCATATTATTTCACGTATTTTCATTTAAATTGAACTGTATTCTTGGGGAGATTCTCAGAGTGGATTTTATATATGCCTGTAAAGGTAGTGAATTGAATTTTTAGTAGAATTTCTCTGAATTTTCCCTCATAGTATTGTTGGTTATAATATTTTTTTTCTCAGGCTTATTTCATTAAAATTTCAGTTTCATCAAGCAAATAATTATTAGCACTTGCCCTGTCACGTTTCAACACTGAAGTATCGACATTAATTTGCATTTATGAGAGGTTAGGCCCACAAGTATGAATTTACCTGGTTTTTTCTTTATCTTTTATCTGAATTCGTATCTCAATGCGAGATTGTGATTACCTTAGCTTGGTCTCTAATTAATTGAGGTGTAATTACGCTCAATTATCGTTTATGTGCCAAGGGTTATATATGTATAAAAAGTAATAGAAATTACCTATTTTAGAGTTATAAGACTCGTTTATAGAGAGGTTGTACCTTTATTTTTCGTTTTACCATTAAAATCAGGCTATTTTTTATTTAGATTTGCCGAGAGGCACTATTTGGAACGAAGTTTCATAATTTTCTTTTAAATTTTAAATTTCAATCATAATTTCTTTTGAATTTCATATCTTAAAGTAAAGGAAAGAAATATATTGAGTAACAGTAATTATTTATAATGTTGCTAAACCATAGTTATTTATAATTTTTGCTCAACTTAAAATTGTAATTTAAGTTCTCATTATACCTGCTGTAACAAGTAAATTTTTAAATTGTCGGTTAATACCTGCTATGCGATAGTCTATCTGAGGTCCACAGGATATTTCCTTGAATACATTTAGCGATATACATTGGTCTTAAATTAGTTTATTTTCTCTTCCATGTATACAAATTCCCGAGTCGACTGGGAAAAAGCATCAGCTCCACGTCGCCATAGCAAACTGACAGAGGGAACAGATATCCACAACCTTTTAAGTTCTAGATGTCCTCAAGTTAATTGAACTTGGGAATAGGCAGATGCAGGTTACAGTAGAAGTACCAATACGGTTGCATGGTTACAGGATAGTTGGACAAGCTAAGTATTAGCCAATCCGAAGAGAAATATATTTGTACAGACCATTGTAATCATCTTACTTGTTCAGTAAATTTTTTTTAAATATTTCACATTAGTTTTTCTCTCATTTTACATGATACGATCATAACTCATAATTATGAATTAACTGTTAAATTAATCTACATCGTTGTTTTAAAGAATACTTTGTTTACTTTATTACAGGATTGGGTTCTGTAAGACGCGAATTATAAGTGCAACTTTTTAATATTCTTATCTTTATAATTATTGATATCTAAGTATTCATTTTCTGTTTGCATTGTCTCTAAAAACTCTGGCGCCCACAATTAAAAAAATATATAATTAATGAAAGAGACAACTCACACCCTCAGTGAAAAAGAATCTCATGTTTAAATAAACTAAGTAAATTAACTTTCGCTTTATCCTTACATTAAGGGACGCCAAACTGTTTAATTCATCACAAAGTGGCGCTCAGTTAGTTACAAAGTGGCGCTCAATTAGTTACAATATGAGCAGTGTCCAGTGTCAATATGAAAAGTCGCTCAATCAAAGGCGCCACGTTATGGCTAGCCTTGGTTCTTTTAATTAAATGGCTAGACCTTTAGTTCCATATAGCAGTTTTGGAAATTATATTTCTATTGGCATTTCTTTGAATCCGCTGAAAACACACACACCGAATTTATCAAGAAATGTGCATGACGTTTTCTTATGTATATATAAACACATTACACATACAGACTCTCTTGAATGAACCCGGACATATTTGTTAACCGCCTATATATAAACTATTTCATGCTAAATTAAATACGCATACACATAACTCAAGATACAAATATGCATAAAACTCTAATTCAGCATTAGCAGAATAGCAGGTTACATAAAGAAAACGTATTATTTTCTCTGAACAATTAGTTTTAATTTCTAAGCCACGTTTCGTGCATTTACATCCTGTTATAGTTTTTCATTTGAATCCATTTTTATATATTTTAAGGGATACACTTCACAATGTAATTTCTAAGAGCTCATTTAGGTCCTTTCATATTAGGTAATTAATTCCAGATGGAAATACAAATTTCTATTCATTCAAATATAGAATTCATCACGTCTTTGGCATTTTGGAAGTTTGTTTATCTTGGCCCCCTCGACTTCCAAATTTGAGATAGTCGAGCTTTTGCCATGGGAGTATTTAACGGTTTTCCCAAATGTTTGAAAGAATGGAGCATGGTCATCTTCAGGTGCAACTATAGCCTTTATTGGCATTTTATATATTGACCTTTAACTTGGTATGCTCATAAAAAACTGCTGGATGTAAATAGTGTATCAAGGATATTTTTAATCAGAGTTTAAAGATTGATATTTAATTACGACACGAACTACCAAGATGCCATTTTTGATATTCAATTGTTTGGTCTGCAGATTATGTACTGCCACTTGTAAGACTGCATATGGGATTGAGAAATAGTATATATAGAGTGTAACATGAACCATTTGCGTTTAGTTTTCTCCAAGATTTTTCAACACAAATTCGATAATTTTATTTCTTTTAATAAGTGAAACCTTAACGTGACACCCTGTATATGAGACAAATATTTGTCAACTAGATTCTTGTCAGTATTTATGGCATTGACAATAGTAGGTAAGATATAAATTACGATATTCTAAACAATGGATATAATGATGGAGGAGGAGATCTCTCAAAGTGCCTCTATTCCAAGACTACCTAAAATCAATAGGACGGTTACCCCAAGAATACCACGAAGGAAACAGATAGATGGCGATATAAGATTCTCTTCAAACCCTCGGGAATGGTATTCCGACAGCTCCAGAATGGAGGTACCTATTGGTCTCCCAATGGTAGCGTACAGCGAGAGAATTATGAACAGACGTCAAGGGCAAACAATACAAATTTGCTCGGATAGTCAAGCTCAGTGCTCTTTTAGAAATGTTTGAAATGCCCTGGGTGCGGATAGACATAGAGGACGAGGTCAAGTTGGTTGGGGTTCTTGGATACAGGAACACGCACATCAGAAAGCTGCAAATGCTATTGAAGTACTGACACCAATTCTGAGTTTCACAAGAAAGCAAGCTACCGACGTCCTAGATGACTGGGATGAACTGCGGAAGGCAGGCCAGAAGGATTCTGGGAAAACCATAACCTTGCAAAACAGCATGTCATATGATCAGCTGGTCATAGTTTAAAGAAGTTGAAAGGGAGTGGGACATAGTTTGGTCGCAATGAAAGAAATGGGAATGGGCGGAGGGAATGAATCCGAAATTTGAAAATAGTAAGACAGAAGACATGTCGTATGAGCGAGGAGCTTGTTAAATATAAAGAAGTTTATCCGGATGACCAAAACTATTAATTAGTGAATGGCAAGAACAAGAGAAAATATTGAGTGATTGCTGTATCCCGGGCAGCGTCTTAATGGATGAGAACACTATGAGTTGACCCAGCGGAAGAACGACTGATATATCATGTAGATGGCGGAAAAATGAATGGAATCAGGTGGTATACAAACTGTAGGATTGACGTGCTGGATGCGAAAACATATCGAAGGAGGAATAATAAATGCGGCAGAAGTCATAGCTGTACATAGTGTGTTCGAGATTGAGGAAATAAGTATGACAGGCATGCCTGTGATAAGTGACTTCAATATCAATAGACGCTGGAGACAAGACTTGACGACAGTAAGACTGAGAAGAAGAGGGTAAAAGAAGAAATAATACGGAGATCGCACAAAGAATGAGATTTAAATTTAAAAGGAAGGCTTGCATGACTATTATCAGAGACTTGGTTCCGCTGCGCTGTCTTGAAAGGGGGTATAATAACTGCTGTCGGGACATAACACCAAGGGTGTATATTTAGCTCGCTTCTCCTTTGGGCTCGCTTAGCTTTGTGGATGGTGCGCTATGGTGCAGGAATCAGTGGAGCACATGTGTAGGAGCATAATGAAAGTGTTGGGGAAACACCCCAACACGTGTATTAACTTATCGAATTTCACCGTATAGTTTAGTGATAACACCCTGTATGTCCGTAGTATTAATCAGCCATAATTAAACTCCGAATACATTTATTTAACCCCAGGTAAATAGCAATTTGTGCATTTGAAGCATTGCATTTCAGTTGCTCCTTAGTCAGAACCTGGATTGTCGGTAGAATGGATTCCATTATATGAATCAATCGCTAAAAAGCAAGTTGTCACTCTCACTCAAGGAAATTGTTATTATTGTCCTTAATATAATATATCTTTGTCTCTGTTAATGTTGTGTAAACAGCAATATGAAAAATTAAGAGATAAGGCTCATCGTAAATATTTAAAAAATAAAACCGAAGCTCGGCTGCAATATTATCGAGATCTCAAAAATTTTACTAAACACTCCATTGTTAGGGAAAAAAATTCATATTTTTATTTGGTATCTTCAAAAACAGGTACAGGGCAAATGCAAAAAAACTAAATTTGACTTATAATACATTCTCAACAATACCTTCTGGACTTGCAGACGCAACAACACTAAATGATTATTATGCTAATTGCAATAATGTTGTCAATACTACCTCAAATGAGAAAATATTATTTTACGAATAAAATAATCATATAAATGTAACCTCGGAGCTTCATTTTGAATTAATTGATGAAACATCCTTAAATAAAACAGTAAATCTAATTAATACTAATGCCATCGGCGAAGATGAAATATCAATTAAAGATTTAAAGCTTTGTCTACCTTTTGTAGAAAACCATTAATAACTATAATTAACACTTGTATTTTAGAAAACATTTACCGAGATCTGTGGAAAAAAGCTCTAATTAAGCCACTGCCTGAGGTGTCTGATCCTAAAGCTCCAGGAGATTTGAGACCTATAAGCATTTTATCAGTAATATCCAAAATTATTGAAAAACATATTTATTATCAAGAATTTTCGTTTATAAATTCAATTAATATAATTTCAGAGTGCCAAATGACATAAGATTTCACGAGGAGAAAAAAGAAATAACATGTTTGGGCTTGTTGGATTTTAGTAAGGCATTTGACACTTTAAGCCACACATTGTTGTTGGCAAAGCTTCACTACTTTGGATTTTCTGAGGATTCAGTGATTTCTTGAAACATATCTTGTAAATAGATCACATTGTGTACTTATAAACAAAGACTCTGTTAAATCTAAATCAAACTTTATACCCATGACTGCAGGTGTTCCTCAAGGATCGATTTTGGAACCATTGCTTTTTTCCTTATATGTTGCTGATATGAATAGTGAAGTAACTTACTCTGAATTGCAACAATATGCTGATGATTCCCAGTTGTACTCGTCAGTATCTTTTGACAAGTTGCAAATTACTGAACTAGGATTCAATAAGGATTTGAAGAAAAGCAGTAAGACGGGCCTGTGCCCCTGGTGATTCCCGACTTTTGCACAAATATAAGTAACTGAACTGCACAGAAAGAAATGGTCCCACAGGGACGTTCGGCCCCTCCCGGCCTGGGTACCGGCGTGAATGGGTATTTCTTCTGACTATGAAAACTCTGAAAGACACAGAATATATTCTGGCTATAAAAGTCTGAAAGGCACAGACTACGCTGGCTATGACGTCCGGTTCTACCTCGGGGAGAAAAACGGTTACTAAACGTTTGCCACGTGTCGCTCAATGGCCTGTGCCAATGGCGCTCAAAGAGCCGTCACCGAACGCGTCTACACTCGACCGAAGTCGAATCGGAAGTCATCTATTCAACTTAAAAAGATATTTACCATCAAAAACCAAATATTATTTATGCAATACGCTAATTTTATCTTTATTTGATTATAGAGATGTCGTCTATGATAGCTCACTGACTGTAGGAGTTGCGAAGTCCATACAAAAAGTGCAAAATGCGTGCATGCGTTTTTCTTTCAATATTCCATTTAGAAACCATATTACTCCTTATATCAATGATTATTCAAGTCTGTCTATGGCCAATCGACCAAAATGTCACATGTTGTCATTTATTTACAGTATTTAGTCGTAGACCTGTTTGAAGCCAAGATATTAAGTAGTTTTTCTCATTTGTTTGCACAGATATTTAGAAAATATCTGCCATACTCTGTCTTTCCTTTCTTCAATAATGAATTAAGGATTCTTTGAGAGTTTTAACGCATTTTCTCGAGACAATACAACTTGTAGCGTCTCTCATGTTGAAGGCAGAACAAGCTAGAATGGTGGTTGAAAACTTGTAGTTAGACAAATCATATTTAATGCGAATTAAATCTTACATTATTAAAGTACGTGACACTTAAAATACATGTTTCAATTCACACCGTATGAATGAATAAAACCCCCAACAACCTATTTTGATACAGTTCACTAATTAAAGTGGTTAATTATAAAGTTAATTACAACCCCCACCTTTGAGGTCATAAATGAATTGAAAATTAATAGTTTACACCAATCAGAAGGTCAGTGATGGGGAATATGAGAGGAATTAGAGAGGAAGTATATTAATTACGTATGAAAGCGTTGAACATGAAATTCTGAGCATAATTTGGAACCAAATAAAAAATAAGAGGTGCAATGGACCTGATACAGTGCCATTAAACGTATTTATAAATACATCTGGGAACTGTATTAGACCTCTCACAACTTTCATTAATAATTCGCTTGAAGCTGAATTTTTTCCGAATTCCCTGAAGCTCTGTAAGGTGATTCCTATTTTTAAAGAAGTTAGCTCTGTGTTATTAGAAAATTGTCGTCTGATGGCTCTGACCCCAAATTTTTCTAAGATCTTTGAATATGCAATGCTTGACAGGTTGCTCTCTTATCTAGTTCGACATAAAATATTTACAACACGACCACATGGATCTTTATATCAAGAATCAACGACTTCAGCTTCTTGAGCAGTCTTGAGGTGGGCGAGTGTCCTGTTGGGTTTTTGTGATCATAGCAGGCCGTTTGACTATGTCGGGCATAAAGCTCTTCTCTACAGGATGGAACCGTATGGTACAAGAGGGACTGATTCTCATTTTATTTGCGTGTGCTTAAGCAATATGCTGAGATAAGAGGTAATACTGCGGATTTATCGGGCATTAATCTTGATATCTCTTGTTTTTTTTGTAACTCATTTACCTTTAGACCTAGTACATAGTATCTTAACAATGAATGCTGATGACAGGTCTGCTATCATCAGGGGAAGTCACTGTACTATGGAAATTTGAAATTTTGACTGCGCCTTCTGTAGTTATATTTCAAGTGGGTTTGTTTGTGTGTAAAAATAGTAGCACGTAACAGTAAATGGACATTTTAATAGTTATGGAATCCGTAATATTGATAATTTTTCTTTAATGTATAGTAGAGTTAACTTGTCAACTAATATTGCGGATAAGTCCAAAATGTTTAATAACTTACCAAATAAAATTAATAATAGCAATAGTGTTCCTATGTCTAAGAAATATTTGAAATACACTATGTGTTTTTTGGATAATTAATGACTTGATTTGAATTGATCTGATTTGATTTGAGCAGCTTGATCACGAATGGACGCTGTTGCGGATGAGGAGACAATATTTATGATAAAAATGTGTCTTCTCAGATCGTCGTAACAACAAATCATAAAGATATAGGGAACATTGGCTGTAATATTTTGATTAATACATAAAGAGGAAAAGGTCTTCGTTCAACGTCGATGGCCGCCCACATTCAACCTAGGTTCGCTCTTGATGGATGCGAGGAGGGGGTAATGACGAAGCAGCGAAGTAATGGTTTCCATGAGAGCAGGTTTGCTTGATAAATGGATTATGCTCCCGAGATTTCGGGAGCATAGGCGTTTCTTCCACTATCTGAGATCTGAGAATGACGAGAATATTTCCATTGGCTTTTTTTGGAAATGCGAAGCTTATGAACAACTCAAACATAATATCTTTAGCATCGCCAGCATTGCAACGGACCAATTGCAGAAGCTCGACTTAAGAAGGTTAGGATGGAGTGGCACGAATTGGCGAAAAAGTTTACCACAGGTCAACTTGCTTGACTAAAAATCACCCCAGGCTACTATTATTATTACTACTGCTACTACGACTACTGTTACGACTATTATCACTATAACTAATAATACTACTCTGAGTTTATTGAAGCAAAAAGCGAATATACTGTCATTTCAGAGGATATTCCACATACGTGTTATCAAATCTTTTTCTCTTATTGTTAAAATAAATTAAGATTATGTTTATTAGGTACCTACTTTAAGATGTTTATTGTTTCCAGTTCTACTATAATCAGGTCCCACGTTGCACTGTTGAACGCATTTTTCATGTTCCTGCTCTGTTTCCTTCTCGAGCATATTATCCTTAGAGGCTTATTTAGAGAGTTTAACAGGCATACGGATTTGTAGGTAGATGGGTCTTGAAGCTGTTACTGTCCCTTCTTGCCTAGCTATTTTTCAGTAGCTTGGAAACTCTTGTTTACCTAGAAAGTTGTTGAGGATGGGCAGCAACCAACCTGGAGCCCTTTTTATGTCGTTTTTACTATTTCCGGCGGTATGCCTTCTATACTGGATTCGTCTCCTGCTGTCTTAGGGTGGCTATCGCATACAAGACAGTTTCCACCAAAGGAAAGAAGAAATATATGTCAAAGAAGCACCAGAGACCCCGTTGAAAAGAACGAGTAAATTATAGAAGAGTGGCAATTAAGATGGGAGTAAGGACAGATTTCAGGACAGGTGATATAAAAATGTGATTAAAGTTTGAACATCGCTTCATGACGCACAAACTTGCGAGGTATGGAAGCTATGCCCTGAGGGCGAGAAATTTGGCAGTTGAGCAGTGCCGATGCTGCGCTAATACTGATACGATAAAGCACGCACACGTTCTTTCAGTGTATATGGCACGAAAGAGAAAGAAATGTGCAGAAAAATAGATTTTATATTAACAAATGGAAATAGTGTACAGACAATTTCAAAGAACCTGGAAGCATGGTATGGGGTGAAAGATTTAGTCAGAACCATCATAGAGAGAAGGGAAAGGGATGAAAGAAGTGAACAACAGGACCAACATGGTGAGCAAAATAAAGAGGAGTCTGAAGCTATCTGAAGCCAATACAAACCTGACATACCCGGCCACATAAGAACGCCTAGGGCGGTCGGTCGTCTTTTGATTACAGGAAAAGTTGTTGAAAAACTATTATCTACGTAACACTTATTTGTCTCATATATAGTATTACGCTCTTTTTGTCCTCCTAATGCGTGCAAAACTTCACTCCAGCTTAGCAGAAACTGGGAGTGAATAAGAAAAATTTTAGTTTTGAGAATTTAAAATTAGATATTGAATGAAATAGAGAAATAAAGTATGTCAATGCGTAGGCTAAAACGAGCTGTCGCCGAGCGTATATATTAGGCTGCAGCTCAAATGCCGGAGAGTAGGGTGCGAGTTGATTTATTTAAGGCGCCACGGGCTTTTAGACAGCACAAGCGAGAATTACCCCAAAGTTGAAATATGGAACTCGTTTTAGGTTAAGCTTCGCGACAAAATAAATGTATACCAAAAATTCCTTATTTATTTCTATCAGGAAAATCGATCGATAAAACGATAAAAATTAATTTAGAAAATTAGATTAAATATATATTTCGGCAATTTATCAATAATAATAACGGAAAAGTAATTACCCAGAAATTAATCAAAAATCAAGGTCGGTATAAAGCAGGTACCCAAATTAACCGAAAACTAAAGTCGATGAGAACAAATACTCAAAAAATAATCAAAAACAACTAATGTAAACGTTGAACAAATACTCGAATATTAATCAAAGGTAAGTCAAGAACGATTCAATTATTAAGCGCAAAATAATAAAAGAAAGAGATACTTACTGTAATGGGCCGTTCCCTCAGAGTCACAATAAAAAAAATCAATGGAATAAAACAAATAAATAAACAAACAAAGGCTTGGTTTTATTTATTTATTTATTTCCTTCTTGCCAACAAAATTACAAAGAGTAAAAAAGCAAAGTCACAATGGTGCTTATGCACACATACAATGCAAAAACCTATGCCAAATATAAAGATACAAACCTACTATGTAAATTAAAATGATATACAATTAATATAAAATTAATACCCATATGTTAAACTTTTCTTTTTTTTTTTAAACACAGAACAAAAATTTAAAGTCAAAATCATAAAAACATTTAGACTTTACAAACTCTACCACATGTTTTCTAACATTTTTTAAGCCTGATGTGATAGACGGTGTGGTAGCGATCGGTAGGCGGAAATTGCCCTGTAATATCGACTCCTTTGAAAAAAAGAAGAGCTGTGTGCTGGCACCCTAAGTTCGTCCCTTCCCCTAGTGACCATGGTCATGTTTGGTCCATACCTTTCAGAGTTTTGTGTAAACAGATCCGGACTCCTTCTAATGCCAGAAAATATAGTGATGGTACTGTCGTTATATCAAGACTCCGAAAATATTATCTACAAGATGTTGTTGGATGTAGGCCCAAGATGCTTCTGAGTATTCTCTTCTGACAAATAAATAATTGATTTGCATCTCTGGCTCAACCCCACAAAGATATACCATAACTAAGAATTGATTGGGTATGTGCAAAGTAATATACCCTCAAGGTCTTGATGGATATAATATTTCTGAATCTTCGTATTATGACACATATACCATTTAATTTTGATACTACTCTCTGAATATGATCTCCCCAAGTTAAACAGCTGTCCAGATTCGTTCCCAAGAAACTTATTGAGCCTAACACTGGCACCGTTCTGCCAGCCAGTCTCACCAACAAAGACTCCTGCACCTCTCTCTTCGAAAAACTCAGAAGACCAGTCTTGTGCATATTTAATCGGAGAGAGTTGGCCGAGCACCACTCAACCATTTCATTTGGCACCTCTCACCGACGAACCAGACACAGAACAGCTCGCCGGCAAGACAGATGTGTCATCCGCGTACGTGCCAACTAGTCCCCCTTCAAAAGGAGTAAATAGATCATTTATAAATAAGATAAAGGGTAGAGGGCCAAGTATAGATCCCTGAGGTTCTCCCCTGTTATCTTTAGCATCATTTGGGAAATATTGTTGTCCATTTCTTGTTACACACACTTTATGGGTTCGGTTTGACAGATAGGATGTTATTAGTTCAGCACATATGCCTCTGAAGCCGTACTTTTGAAGTTTTTTAAGTAACAAGTTGTGATCCAAAGTGTCGAAGGCCTTAGAGAGGTCGAAATGCAAACCACAGACACCAAAACCCTTATCTACCTAATCAAATATGAATGTCAAAGCATGAAAAACTGCCAACTCAGTAGATCTCGATGCCCTGAAACCAAATTGATTGTCATTTAATGAATGATGATTTTCTATAAAGTTGACCAGTCGAACATAAATTACCCTCTCAAAGACCTTCGACACTGAGGGTAACAATGATATGGGGCGATAGTTTTTCACATCCTGTCTGTCTCCTTTTTTATATATAGGGACAACTTTTGCAGCTTTTAGTTTGTCTGGAAAAAATCCCGTTACAAGGCATTCATTAATAATGTGGGCCAGAGGTACACTAATGTATCTAGCCACAATTTTCAACAAGTATGTCGGAATCTCATCCAGACCTGAGGAATACTTATTGGGAAGATTCATAATGATTCTAAAGATTTCCGTGGGGTCAGTTGGTTCGAGAAATATGGAAGGTAAATTGTTGGGTAGGTTAGGATCAGGGAAATTAAAATCTTGAATATCCACTTGAAAGGAAGATGAAAACAGGTTTGTAACATCCAAGGGATCATATAAAATAAGTCTTAATGATAATCAAATAGTAAACTCGCTGAATAAATCTAAAGCAATGTGGCAGATCTTTAACCGGGAGACCAACAAAACAAAAAAAAAACCATAAATTTTAACCTAAAGGCACAAAAGGGCTCTTTAATTCAGGAACCACATTTTTTTGTTGCTGTTTTTTCATGATACGACGAGTGTTTATAGATTTGCCTAGTTGAGATTTGGTCGATCTAAAAAATTTCTTCCAAGAGAGAAATTAAATCTCTGAAATCTTACCCCTGATGGCCAGAAGTTTTCGCCGTAGAGGTCGACCTTTAGCTCTAGACTAACTCCCACTATGAAAGATTTATGACTACTGTTTGGTTGTTTACTTTCACAGAGTTTAACTTCCACCATTTCTGGAGTTGTGACTGAGTTTTTGATTATGTAGTTTTTTACTACTTCATCTGCCACAGTATTTTTTATGCCCTTGGAATTTGCCATGGAGGATTCTAGATCACCAGAGTCATTTTTGGTTCCCACATTCCTTTCCTTTATAATATTACGGATCTGCTCTTGCCATTTTCCCTTGGATTCCTGTTTCCTCGGGGTTGTCTCAGTATCGGTTTTGTTTTTGTTTTTTTTTTATCTTGACGTTTCTGCTTGTTTGCCGCGGCGGACTAGCCGCGTCTCTTTTGCGCATGAAAAGGTTCTTCTTCTTCCTCTTCATTATTGGTGATTTCTGTATTGGGCCTGGGCCCCTGCTTGGGCGGCTATACATGAGTTTGCGATGTTGCCGATGTGACTGATTTATCGCTATCAATAATTGTGTTTATGTTTGGGTGTTTTTTTTTTTGATGATTAATTTTTGATTCATTACCTGAATTTTGCTTTAACAGCTCACAGTATTCTTCAAGTAGCTTATTTTTGCTTTCCATTTCCCTTACTAGCTTCTTCAAGACGGTGTTTTCTGCAGTTAGCAATTCCAGTTTTAGATCACGATTTACATCGACCTTGCCAAGGTCAACAATGATGTCGGTATCATTGTTCGGAATTTCTTCGATTTTTCCACTTAATAATTGCTGCTTTTCACAACACTTGTGAATTGCCTTCTTTGCACAACTGTTGTGGTAATATTTTTCACAGTTTGAACATTTAACTCTCGCGTTAACTGCAGAACTTTTGCAAAATTCGCAGAGAACTCTTATAGGCAGTTTATCGTTCGCCATATTGCCTGCCGGATATTACCTAATAATAAAATATCACAATCGAATCATGATCCGTCACATATGCCGAATAACTAACTAATTATGGTTATTCATTACTGCCGCAAAAGCAATATATAAATAAACTATTTAAACCTGATAGCCACCAATTAGTTACAGACCTTAACATATGGCAATTTACTCCACGATCAAGTTACCAGTAGGACATTATAGAGTGCTACTAGCTTTTGTGCGATTTTGAGGGACCTGATCACGCCAAAAATGTTTTTTTTTTCTACGTTGATGCTTAGCAAGCTTAAGGATGAGGCCAGAGTCAGTGTTTGTCCTGTCATTGATAACTCAGGTCCCGCGGTGTTTGCCTTCTTTGAGAAGACAGCCGCTTGAATATTTCCTGCGTTAAACTGGACATTGTTTTCCTCACCCCATTCCACGACGGCGTTCATATCCTTATTGATGGCAACAATCTGATTTTCTCGCTCACGTTGGGAACTAGCAGCGGTCATTGGAGTCCGCGACATGAGTGAGGATATAAGAGTGCTGCCGTCGGCAAAGCAGTAAATGGAATTGTTTGTCCTGTCTAAGAGATCATTGGTATAGAGCAGGTACAGTATGAGAGATAATATACACCCTTGAGGAACTCGGGCCTTGATTTTAAATTTCTCCGAGAGTTGTCCATCAGTACCAACTCGGATGCTTCTATCCCTTAAGAAGTTGGAAAGCCATAGAAGCAGTGCTGGTTGTATTCCGAATGTTGTTAATTTGCTTCACAATCGATCATGCCACATTCTATCAAATGCTTTGGATAAGTCGAGAGCCACTGCATAAGATTCGCCTTAGCTTTCGAAGGCTTTGGTCTATAGGTGGGTCACGTACGTTAAGGGAAATCCCATTGATCTGTGCTTGCGGAAGCCATACTGGCGATCGCTTATGATGCCTTCCCATTCGAGATATTTTAAGGGCTGTTCGTTGATCAGTTTATCCTTTGGACATAATGGGAACTAAGGCAATTGAATTTTCCTTTTTATTTGGCAGCTATGGCTATTGAGCCATAATCTTTGGTCAGACGGCATCGTTGGGAAACCCTGATTGATATCTTTGGCAACTGACCAAAAGGATCTTGATCCTTTAGGACATTTGAGAAGCTTGTTCTTGATCTGCTTCTTATATCCCCTCTTGCTCTCGTCAATGGCCCTCTTACGCTGGTTTCTAGTCGTAATGGACATATTTCGATTTTCGGCTGTCGGACCTCGGTGCCATTGGCTGCAGGCGGCATATTCAGCATCGACCGCTCTTGAGCAGTTTTTACCAAACATGGCTTATTGTTTGAGATGAGTTTCATAGAAGAGAGGATGAAAGTTTCCATAACAGCTAGGATAACTTGAGTTACCTCATCAGCATATTCAGAGGTATTTTGATTCCTAAAGCAGACATCTTCCCAAGAAAGAGAAAGATAAAACTTGTGGTTCCCGTGTTTTGATAGCAAGTTCACAGGTTGCGGAGAAAAGATTGTGCACTGATGAGCCCAATGGAGGTTAGACAGTTACGGTGTAGAGGTCAGGACTAGTTGTTAAGAATAGATCCAGGGGGCTAGCAAAGTCTTTTCGACGCTCAGGGATCCTGGTCGGTTCGTCAACCAGCTGAGTAAATCTGTGACTTATAGCAAAAGTCTTTTTCTTTCGCATATGCAATTATTGTGGTACACACCCTGCCGACTATGCAAAAAAACACCACATCGATCTTTAAATTTTCATTATGAATTCCCTTGATGCTCTAATCACGTTCAGTGGTTTATTAGGAAAATATATTTTATTTAGTGACATGTATTTGTATTATCGTCAACTCAGACGAAAGACTATTTAATGAAATAAATTCAAGACCAAACCTTCTGCATAGTTTGCTCGTCTTCAATTACAAATAGGATTTAAGATTATAGCAAACAGATAATATTGAATACTATTTCATAGAAATAAAAACTTGAAGTGATAGTCTTAAGTACGTAATTTGATGATTTCAATAGGCATTCGTGGCCTTGAAGAATCTACACATTACATTAGTTATGCATTTTAATATTTTGTTATTACTTATAATATGTGATTCCTCCTACAACATTATGCTCAAAATGATGCAATTGCTAATTTGTATCTGGGATGGGCGCGCACAAATTGCATGAATATAAAAATTGTTCCATATTAATAATATACCATCGCTTAATTATTTTTCAATTATATATAAAGTCTGCAGTCAAATTGCTTATGTTTATATTCACGAACATTAAAAAATTGATTTATTGTAAACTTCATAAATAAACTGAAATGTTGTGATGATGTTAACTTTAATTTTACGATTAGAATTACTGATTTATAATAAATAATATCATACTTTCGAGGGTGGAAACAAACATAATTTTTATTATTTAGTTATATATAACTGATGGTACAATACAAGGTATATACCAGAACATGGTTTGGTCCATTGGATCCAAACTGTAGTAATTAATATGGTCTGTACAAAACGCGAGCACGTATTACTAAAACTTAAATATGAGGATCTGGACTAATTTAGCTTAATCCAAAAGTTAAAAAGTTTCCGAGTCATGGTCATCAATTTTTGAATCTTTTTTGTAAAGTGATGTGCATGAAATTTGGCAATAAGTAGTTTTCTTCGATGAGAGATCGATATCTGATCATAGTTTTGATGCAGAAAGTGCCACCAGCAGCACTTCGCTTACATCTAACATAACCTTTTGTGCTCCATTATAATTAATTTTTATTTCAAATTCTTATTACTTGTCATCTTTTGTGCCCAAGGTGTCGCTTCAAGTAGCCGTTTCTGAGATAATCGATTTTAAATATTTTAGATTGTAGCAATGAGTTAACAATAATAAGTATCGTCATAAAGAGTTAAATGGTTCATCTGTCAAACATTTATTGTTCAATTTTTAAACTTATCATTTAATTCTTTATTTTTTCGCTATGGACTTACCTCAGGCGGGAGTGGATGGGAGTATATAGAGGAAGATTTCTAAATAGACGGGTACCAAACCGTCAAAAATTTGCCGCTACTGAAAGGCGTCTTCGAGCAACCGATGGTTTTGCGCCTGCGATGGTCAATTCACTGAACAAAAAATGAGATAAAATCAATGAAACCTGACTATTTTTAATGTGCTAAACCCAAAAATGATTTTATTGTTTTTATTTGCTCAAGTTTTGAAGATATATCGATGATTGTACTCCTTAGAATATCTACCACTAAAACCGTAAGAGTTCACATGGAATACTCTCTTGCTCTGTGCAAGAAGATGATATAATCGACACAGTGGTGTTACGTCATGTATAAATAATGTATTTTCGTAATAGCTCTCTGAAAACTATCATATGAAAATGGTCGAATGCAGTTTTTTAAGACAACACACCAACAGTATGTTATTATTTTAACGTGTGAGCGTTGTGGTTGTTGTTTACATAAGTAAGGTATGTTTTTTCGTTAGTTTTAATTTTTCCGTGGTTCTATGTTATCATTTTATTTAGGTCTGATGATGCCGTTAGGCGAAACACGTGTAACCACCAAATACACATATACATTGACTGTGACTTCGACTTTGTGTTCTTTGTCCCCCTTTGGAATTAGACACTTTATATAATACTGCATGTTGACTGCAATCAGTGATTGGGTTATTTGCGGTCAAAATGCAGCAATTTTCATTCTCGTCTCGTTGTATTCACTCAACCATCTCTTTTTCATAATATCCTTTACTTCAATGCCTTTCGGAAAGGAGAAGGGACCCACACATGAGCTTGCCTTATCCAAAAGTAAATATTTAGATTGAAGCGGGCTTAGGTGCCTAAACTCTAATGTTGTTTTTGGGAAATCCTCGTAAAACCTCGGTTAATATTTTCCAACTTGAATATTGTCGGAGTTAGTTAATTCCAAATGAAATATACCTTGTGTAAATGTAATGAATCCTAATTTTAATACTCTTATATCTTTTTCTTGGAGTAACTAGATTTCTTGATTAAGTTCTTAAACGGTTTGTTTTGTTCTCTTGTTTTGTTTATCTTGGCGATCGCAAACTCTTTTCGTTGTTTATTTGTCAATTTACACCTTTCTTCAGTCAGTTTGTTTGAATTAAAAGAAGCGGGCTTAATTAGAGCTTTTCAAGTGTAAAATGGAATGAAAGCAACAATTAAAATGAACGTACGATGCCATTTTAAAATATTTAAACGTACCTTTATCTACGATACGTACCTTATGGTGGAAGCTGTCTTTAGGCATATATCATCATCATAAATACCATATTAATATTTATTTATTTTATTTTTATTTATTTGAATATACGGTATTACCATTTACAATTTACATCCTAATTCTCTAAATCTATGGGTAACCTAACATCTAAATGAACAATGTCAATCAATATAAAACAATAAAACGAATGAAGTGAACAAATCATAACAGTCAAGTTTATAACATACTAAGGACGGCCGCAACATCACAATCAGCCAAAACAAATCAAACACTAAATCTTAATAAATACCTAATATAAAAAAGAAAAATGGTGCTCAAATACAATAATAGAAGTAGGGCGAAATGTGTTTTAATCATTGGCATTATTAATTATTGATATTGTTAAATTGGTTCAAAGATATATTGAATATGTCTAAATCCAATCTATTTAAAAGTCTTGCCATTCTATTTAAGGGTCATAATTGGTTCTGTGATGATTGACAAAGAGCAAGTCATTATGTCTTGTATGTCTCTGTGGTCCCAAAATTGAAACTTGATTTAGCAAACTTGGGCACTCTATATCACCAGTTAAAAGTTTAAAAATGATTTTTAAATCCAAAAGGGAGCGTCGATCTTCAAGAGTGTCAATCCCAAGGAGCTTTTGTAGGAGATTGTAATCTAATTCCTCTATGGGTATTTTTAGCTTAAAATTTATTACTCTTAAAAATCGTCGTTGGATCCTTTCAATCATATTGATATTTTTATGATAATAAGGGTTATATACAGGACTCGCATATTCAAGAAGAGAACGCACCAAAGAACAATATAAAACCTTAAAACAATTTATGTTACTAAACTCACTACGTGATCTTGATATGAAGCCTAACAGTCTCAGAGATTTATTAGATATATTTTCAACATGGAGGTCAAAAGTTAACTTATGATCAAGAGTAACTCCAAGATCCTTAACAGAGTCTGCTCTAGTTATCATATCATCATTGATACTATATTCATAAATTGCTGGATTTTGAATTCTATAAAATGACACTGACATACATTTTTGAATATTTAGAGAGAGTTTGTCATCAAGACACCACACTCCAAACCTGTCCAAGTCCTTCTGAATGTTCAAACTATCATTGGGATTTCCGATACAGTTGTAAATTTTAAAGTCATCTGCATATAGCAAGAGTACCCTGTGGTACTCCCGATATTACATCAATAGCCATTGATTTTACATTATTTATGTTAACTAACTGACATCTACCAGAAAAATAACTCTTAAACCAGCCCCAAAGAGGCCCAGACACTCCATATTCAATGAGCTTCTGCAACAAGATGGGATGACTCACCTTGTCGAAAGCCTTGGAGAAGTCAGTGCAGATTGCACCAACCTGGCACCTCCCCTCCAAGGCCCCCAAAAGGTATTCAGTGTAGACCAGTAAATTTGTAACTGTAGAGCGTTTAGCAAAAAACCCATGTTGCTCAGAACACAATTTTTGATGAAAAAATGGAAGAATTTTATTGTGCACTATCTTCTCAAAAACCTTATTTATTCCCCTGTAATTTTTTATATCAGTACGTAATCCATTTTTAAAAATTGGTGTTAAGAAACTAACTTTCCAAAAGTCAGGATATTTAGCTGTACTTAAAGAGATATTATAAATCTTACATTGGAGAAAGAACAAAGCGACAGTTATAAACAAAAGAATAAGGCAAATTATCTGGCTCTGATGATAAATTAGATTCAAGAGATTCAGCAGCCTCAAATACCTCCATCAAGTTAATATGAACATTGCTAAGACACTCTGGATAATCAAAATTTAAATGTACATTTATTGGTGAATCATTACCTGTATCCATATACACAGATCCAAAGAATGTAGCAAACATGATTGCTATCTCCTGAGGATCATGTGACACATCATCATTAAATGACATATTATTTGGTAAGATCATATCATTATTTTTACTATGAATATATCTCCAAAACAATTTAGGATTTCCCTGAAAACTATCCTCCAAATTAGCCACATACCCACTTCGAGAAGCTTTCGTTAGTTGCCCACACAACTGCCTAGACTGAGCAAACACCTCATAGTCATGAAGTAGCCCCATTTCCTTATATATTTTATGCATGGATTTCCTATGTATAATCGCCTGTTTCAGTTCAAGAGATATCCAAGCTGGAAAATTTGAATTTTTGGCCCTACATCTAGGAACAAACAAATCTACTGCTAAAAATAAAATATTATAAAATTTTTCAACAACAGAGTTGACGTCATTACAGTTTAAAACAACACTCCAATCATATCCCTCGAAAAATAAATTAATATCTCTGAAGGAGGCCAACTTAAAATTATAATAAAAATAGTCAAAATGCAATGCTTTAATATCACTTTCTAAGACAATTACAAATTCTAAAGCAGGATGATATTATTTATCACACTTTATGGAAGGATTATGAACTAAATTTACCTCCAAACTTTGATAATCAGTGAGTTTACAGAAATATTTGGTATTTTGTTACATTGATAGAAATTTAGAAAGGCAAAGTAATTAGAAATTGCTTCAACCTGATCCGAGATACGTCCAACAGCTCTAGTTCCATCACTCTCATTAATCCAACTTATATGGGGTAGGTTGAAATCACCAGTCAATACTACCATACTGTGTTTATGCCTTTCAAGAATATAGTCCACGCAAAGGCAGTATTCTTGATACTTCTGGACAGGAGACTGTAGTGGCAGATATGTGCATCCAAATAGAACAGTGTGGGAACCAATCCTTAAGGAGACAAATACCTGTTCAAGAGACAGATTTTCAGTCACTAGCAATATTGAAGAGTATTGCTTTTTCACTGCTATCATAACTCCATCACCTCTTGTATTTTGACTCGTATTGATATTCCTGTCACAACGGTAGATTACATAGCCTTGAAGCTCCATCCTCTCACTTATGACACCTTGGGTAAGCCATTTCTCCGTAAACAATAAGACATCATAGTTATCCACTAAAGCTAACTGTCGCAGACCATCCTGCTTATTAACTAAACTTCTTACATTCTGGTAGTGTACACTTAATTCGGAAACTTGTTTTTGGGTGTTTGCTGAAAATTTGGTGAACTATTATTTTTGGATTTATTGGATTGTGGATTATTACGAGGTATATATTCTTCAACTTTATTTCTTGGCCTTAAATTGAAGTACCTTACCACAACATTGGAAGGCCAAAACATGGCATCCATAAATATATTGACATACTCGTTGTTAATGCCTACTTTAAATGATGAGGAATAATCACCCCGCTTTAGCATTTTAACTATGCACACTGTTTTGTTATTACATAACATACGAACTTATTTAGAATGTATTCCTGGATCACTCTATCAGAAGCACCAGTGGAGACTCGTCCAACATAAAACCAAGTTTTAGTTGGCACTCCAGTGAAACTACTTGTGGGATTCGAAGCCGTAGACATAGGATCCATTCCTGAACCCCTTGGAAAAAATTAGATTTTTTAGTTGTGTCAGAGTTTTTGGAAGCAGTCTGTTGATTTATTAAATGAAAAGCACTAGAAATAGCATTTTCCACTTGATCGGGTGAAATTTCTCTTTGATTACTATGAAAGATTTTATCATTCTGTACCTGAATATTTTTTGGATTATTCTGAGGAGATTTTTGAGGTTTACGGTTTTGAACTGTCAAAAAGTTGGATTCATATTTCCCATTTGAGGATTTACTGCTTTTTTCACTGGATTTACATGAATCTGAGTGGTTTTTGGTGGTAATATCCACAACAGGATCAGCACTCACATGCGCACTGGGCTCAAGGATGACTGAACTGGAGCTCAATTGTTTTTGTTGTACCGCCTCTGGTAAAGGTAGAGATGGATTCTCATTATCAACGGCATCGGTATTCACAATGACGTCAGTGATGTTTTTACTAAGAAGAGTTGGCAACACCACCTGGTTTCCATCACCAGGAGGTGTCACTGACAACACTACACCATCTGTAAAATTATTAGCTGCTTGGGCCAGAAAAGAAGGAGAGACAGAACACGGCAAACTAACCTCACTTAATTGTTTTGGATTTCCATTTTTACTTTTACCCAAAATTATCGATTGATCTTTTCACGCAGCAAATAATTTTTCTCCTGTAGTTCAAACACCAAGGAGCTGAGGAGACCGTTGTTTTTGGTATACAGTTTGATTTTTTCATCTCCTGTCATATTCACCAAGCCGTTATTTTCGGCACATTCGGAACAAGTTATCTCGCAAACACTTGCTATTATAAAGCCAGGGCATCTAACAACAAAATAACTGTGGTAAACACTTTCACAAGACGTACATTTAATCGTTTTTTTTACTTTTTTTACAACATAAATTGCAAGATTTTGTATATTGTTTAAATTTGATATTCGCTATCTTAAATATTTTTTGTGACATTTTATCTCGATAATCGAATTGTTACTAGGGCTGGACATTTTTGCCTATAGTAGTAGGTCGTGTTCTATTAGCATTGCGTATTGACCAGCTACAAATGGGAAACTTACAACGACCCCCCTAAGTACCCCTTTATAGGTACCTAAGTTGAACCAAACATTATTCTGTCTAAACTCTAAGTTAGAATAATCTCAAAGTTTCATCTGTGAAGTATTTAAAGTGGACTAACCTCTGATAGATAATCAAGTTAAACTAACCTGCCCTTAAATCAGTCAGGACGCTAAAATAATATTGTCACATACACGCTCCTACCGCTTGTTGCCTATGGAACTGATTTCGTTGCAGTAGTTGCGCTGTGCTCTTTCAGAAGACGGAGCTCAGATATAGGTAGTTGGGAGGGGAGAGATGGATAGAAACACTCGGTGTAAAAAAGGCTCGGTTTATTAACTTCAGGTTGAGTATGGAAGGGTGTAAGTATTACCAAACTATTCAGGAATGCATATCTCGTAAGTCCCCTGGGATATTCCTCGCGAAAATGTTAACCACGAACAGCAGCGAGAGAGAGGGAGAACTAGCCTGAAGGGCTGTTACAATTAGACTGACGGGCGGATAGATTATTTGATCTGGCTAAATATTTAGTTACGTAGTTTACTTTTTATTTGTAGTTAATTTAAACAGAACTTTGCCTTATGGCGTTATTAATTTTCACTGATTCACTTTTAAGGCGTGCCTGATCAGAGGGGCTTTTCCCTTTCGGTAATTCGCACTGATAGGTCTTTTTTAAACGTGCCTGATCAGAGTGGCTTTTCCCTTTCAGTAGATCGCACTGATAGGTCTTTTTTAAAGTGAGAGCTTTGATCTGCCAGAGGGGCTTTTCCCTTTTGGTAGTTCGCACTGGAGATCAAAGTCTGCCGGTATAGGCTGCTGCGCAGCTTTTGGTATACCAAACGTTGACCTCTAATTCGAGTATTGTTTTGAATTGTCAACAAGTT
>MU186212.1:100467-120820 GCA_016904865.1 Pissodes strobi | reverse complement strand
GATAATATGTGATGCCTAAATGTGCGGATTCCGTATTATAATTGACCTTAGTTGCAAGATTTATTTAAAAGAAGATGGCTATATAATACTGGTGCTTACACGAAATGGTCAACAAGGCGAATTGTGTTGAATTCCAAGAAATCTGAAAGAAAACTGGTACAGAAAACAATTTCGTGGGTCACCACGGCTATACAAAATAAGTATAGACGGCTTGGATTGATGCAAAATGTTATTTTTAGATGGATCAGGAGTCTATCTGGAAAAAGCGTATCTCCTCGACGAGTCCTTGGTCCTGTGTACAGGTCGAAACGGCTTCCTCCACCACTTGGACCGGCGGATAGCAAAAAGAAAGGGCACCAGAAGGGCGGATCGATTGTTTGGTGGATGAAAGTTTTGGTTACGTAGTTTACTTTTTATTTGTAGTTAATTTAAACAGAACTTTGCCTTATGGCGTTATTAATTTTCACTGATTCACTTTTAAGGCGTGCCTGATCAGAGGGGCTTTTCCCTTTCGGTAGTTCGCACTGATAGGTCTTTTTTAATGTGAGAGCTTTGATCTGCCAGAGGGGCTTTTCCCTTTCGGTAGTTCGCACTGGAGATCAAAGTCTGCCGGTATGGGCTGCTGCACAGCTTTTTATACCATACTTTGACCTCTAATTCGAGTATTGTTTTGAATTGTCAACAAGGTTAATCATAACAGTTTATACTTTAATTAACAACAATTTATAATTGCGATTCAAGGTTAAGTTTAAACTTTCCACTGTATGATTTTATGTTAGTTGACAATATTAGCTAAGTTAAATAGCTAATACAAATAATCCACAACAAAATTTTTAAAAACTGACTGTAAATTCATAAAGTGTTTGACAACTAGACATTTTATGGTTTTACTGAAGAGCCTTCTTTATCTTCTCTGCTCATCTGCGTAGAGCGATCCTACCTACGTCACATAATTCCCTTGGCATCTAGCGGTGGAACGCCGAATAACTAACATCTAGCATAACCAACCAAGTTTCCAGCCGTATACCGACTCAAACACCGTAAATTCGTAACAACATACTAGGTTTTAGAACAAGAATATTAAAATTGGTTTTACAGTTCTGGAAAACTTTCAACATTAAAGGAAAAATCATGTGTGCAGTTTACATGCGGTAGAAGTGAAACCCTCATAAAACTAAACCAGAGTACTATACTTATTTATACCGTGACTAAACCAAGCCGTCACCCATCCAAGTACTAACCACGCCCGACTTTGCTACATCCTATAGATCTCTTTTTACGGTCGCTTTTTCGTTTCATCGAGTCTTAAGGCACACCGGTTCTAAAGAAGTTTTTACTGAATATTAGGCGATATGATATTTAGGACGCGACCTGTTTTACCAGGTCACACAACAATGATAGTTCTATTTGCGTTGCTAATATATGCTAGTTTATGCAAAGAAAACAAATAAACAATTAAAACAATTCACCTTAAGTGCATTAACAATTAAAATATCTCGCAATTAAGTGGGTTTCATTTATATTTTTATCAATATTTATCCATTTAATTGTTGGTTTTAATTGAACCTTTTAGGTAGGTAACCTGCTTTGTGAAGGCTTTATTGAAATGAATCTTGCAAAATTAGAATGAATATAGCAAATCAAATTCGCAGAATTAATGAAAATTATTTTTTATGTTGCCAAAGTGATTTTACTGCATCTTAAAAAAATATATTATAAAACTGTCGGACATATGGAGTGTTCAATTGTAAAAGATGCATCCCTAATATTTTATATTATAAAGCGACAAATAAGGATCATCTAAGAAAAAACATTATTTTTTTAATAAAACGGCATAGAACTAATGAAAATATATTGAACACAAACTCATATAATACTCTAATAGGAACACGATATGTAAACAGTTTTTAAAACCATCACCACCTAATTTAATGCAAAGTTGCGCGGCTCAGCTAAGATTGAATTATTTTCAAATATGAGTATGTATGTGTATTTGATACTACAGTGTCGATTAGAAACTGAAAAATTTAGACTAAGCAACACACTCTTTGTCATTAAATGTAAAGAGACGTCTGCATTATAATATTTAAGCAACGTAAAAGAGCCTGGCATGCTAGAGGAAAAGGTTGTACTAAATATGTACATATTCAGTGTGGCACAATCACGGCCTGATGTCTCATAAAGTTGACCATCGTGTAACATAGATCTGGAGTCGTTGTTACAAAACGCTCGTTTTGTATTCTTACCCGATCGGTATCGCGAAAAATCCCCGCAAAAACACGAATAAAATAAATAATTCCACTGTGTTCCTCGTTGCACTTACATACATGCTTAATTCAAATTTGTTTCGAAGACGTAGTTGTACGTTTGATTTACGTTAAGTGGAAGACATCCTCCTCTTGATTGAATATGATTTTTTTCTGGAAAAGGTAATTTTTAATAAAAATGTTACCACCCTGAAAACGCTCTTACTTATTCATTAATTATCTAATATGTTTTAGTTATTTTTGTAACAAGCTTTTAAAATAATCATTTTTCTGGAGTGACGCTCTCTATTACAATAATATGGTTAAAATAATTAATTATTTCAGGTTGAATTTATATCCTTAACTCTAATTTTATTCTAAGATATAGCCGTCTCCCATGGTTAGGTTCCACATAAGTATTTTTGATGGTCTTTTCTTGCTTCTAGCAGAATGAAATTGGGATAAAAATTGGCGTGTGCTTAATTTCAAGAACTTGAGGATCCACACTCCGTAGTGACGGCGTTTGCTCAATTTTTAGTGGTGTATATAACCCCCCCTTAATAAGACATGATGGTGCGTGCGTTTCAGGTCACGATGTAATTAATATCTTTCGGTGAGTAGTAGTAGATAAGGCCAGTGAGTAAGAAATTAAAACCCAAGATTCTAGTAGTCCTGACAACATTCCAAGTTTTTTCATGAAGGACACAATAACGTGTTGGCCAAATCTTCATGTAACATTTTAACAGAGTACTGACCCTCACAAGTATTCTAATTGCTGGATGCGTAATGGTCGGGATAAACAAATGCTTTTATTATTGCTTAAAACCGTAAAGAAGGGTGTGGTATTTTAATTAACCACTTTTAATGGACAGTATAACATAGGGTGGTGAGAGAAATTTAAACATGTATTCGGTATTGATATAATTTAATAATGCAGGTGTAAATTGCATTTAAATATAATGGAGGTAAATAAACAGTGTTTTCTATGTTAAATAGAAAATATATATGTACAATTCTTAGACTAAAACTTTCAATCACTCATCATTCGTTCAAGTATAAAACTAAAATTACAAAAGGTTTCTTAAAATTAGAAACGTCTACTGAAGAGTCTTGATTGTTTGATTTAAAAATTAGTTTTTATCTTTCTTATTTTAATACTTCGTTCTCCAACTTAGCAACTTTCACACAGCATACGTTTCCACTTTGACTGCTTTACCTGCCTTGCTTTACAGGACTTCGACCAGGAATGTCAGTCTGCCTTCCGCCATTTTATGTTCCAATTTCCAACGGGAACGGGGATGCTATCGTTTCTAACTTCGAAGAATTGCTTTAAAAAAGCTCAAAAGGCGGTCTTTGTCCAACTTTGGACAGAGATAACTGAGGTGCACGAAATATTTTCTAATATTCGTGCATACAAGAGAAATTGGCCCAAAAAGGAACTTGACCTTTGGCCGGAGAACAGCACGTTTTACTGCTATTTAAGCGAACGTCTTAACTGAACTGAAATATGATCTTTCGGGAGGGACCATAACGCGGGAAAACTCGGCGTCGGTTTTTATCTGAGAGGGGGAAAACATCTTCTTTCTTTCTTTGACAGACTGCTGTTTACTGACGGAGACACAAATATATTAAATTGAAAACGCTTGGATTGACCCCAATCGAACTGGTTAAATGACATTTAGCTGTATCGGATGGAATTGACCATCCAGGGTTGAACTAAGGGGCATTAAAGAACTTGACATTTGCTGATATAAATGTACAAATTGGGTTGTACCCGGGGTGAAATAAATCTATTTTAAGTTTAATTATGGCTCGTTCATTCTACATACATACAGGGTGTTATCACCAAACTATACGGTGAAAAACGATAGTTTCTACACGTGTTGGGGTGTTTCCCCAACATATTCCCCCGCGATGAAGATCCCATCTTCATTAACGAGAAAGAGAGAGTAAGAACTCCAACTGAGAAATAAATAACATATATGTACAGAACAACACAAAAGAATACTTTTTTAATGATTAAAGGAAACGACGGCAACACCGCCTTGACTTATCAACAGACAACAGAGAAAACTTTTTTAAGTATAACGGGGAACGACGCCTTGGGTTGATTAAGACACGCAAAAATCTTAAAACACGCTACTTAACACGCTAGAAATTCTTTTTAAACACGCTGAAAACAACGCGCGTTGATAAAGAGTGCACTTCGCAAAGTGCAACATTTATAATGTCAACTACATCACAATCATTCAGTATCGTCATAATCGGGTAAAGGACAAAGTTTGGTTATGGTACGAACAAAGATTCCATTTTGAGTCTTAATCTTAACTACTCTTACTTTATTATCCTTTACAGGTAAGATCTCAATTATTCGAGCTAAGGGCCATTTTAGGGGAGGGCAACCATCTTCCTTTAACAATACTAGATCATTGACCTTTAGATTGGGAAGAGTTTTCATCCACTTAGGACGATTTTGCAGGTGATTAAAGTACTAAACAGACCAACGTTTCCAAAAGTTCTGCTGAATTTGGGTACATCTTTCCCAAAATTTTAAACGGTTCTCAGGCATTTCTGTCAAGTCTCTTTCAGGGAATGCTGTTAAGCTTGTACCTATCAAGAAACGTCCTGTCGTTAAGGATTTAATATCATTAGGATCATTTGAAAGTGAGCAAAGAGGTCAAGAGTTTAGGATTGCCTCTATCTGGGTTAATAAGGTGTAAAATTCTTCAAATGTGATGTTGGCATTGCCAACAAGTCTTTTAATGTGATATTTTGCACTTTTTATAGCGCTTTCCCATATTCCACCCCAATGTGGGCTACGTGGAGGAATGAATTTAAATCCTGTTGAGGTTGTTGATAAATACTCTATGATATCATTAGAGTTTTCTTTATTTTTGAAGAATTCATACACTTCCTTGAGCTGATTTTTTGCTCCTAAGAAGTTAGTAGCATTATCGCTAAAGATCTGTGAGGGGTTTCCTCTTCGAGAAATAAATCTTTTAAGAGTCATAATGAATGCCTCTGTTGTTAAACTAGTGACAAGTTCAATGTGTATTGCTTTGGTAGCCATGCAAACGAAAACAGCTATATAAGCCTTTGTGAGAGGTGCCTTCCTTAACTTGGAGGACTTAATGAGAAAAGGGCCACCGTAGTCAATACCAGTTCTAACAAAGGGACGAGAGATTTCTACCCTGCTTTTTGGTAGATCATAGACTATCTGCTGAGCAGGCTGTGCTCTGAACCTAAAGCAAGTGATACATTTTCGTATAATGTTATTCGTTTCACGAAGTCCATTCAGAGGCCAATATTTTAATCTGAAATTTGACAGTACAGTTTGAGTTCCTGCATGTCCCAACCGTTCATGTTCTTGTTTCAACATCATTGCAACTACCAAGTTGTGAGAGGGAAGTAAAATGGGATGTTTTTGCTCAAAAGCAGTTTCAGCGTTTTCTAATCTTCCTCCTACCCGAATAATTCTATTCTGATCAATTTGAAGTTTGAGACTGAGCAGATTCTTATTACTTATTGGACGTTCGTTTACAAGTTCAAATCGTTCTTCCAGAAAATATTTGGCTTGCAAAACTTGAACAATTAAAGTTAAAGAACTTGTTAATTCTTGAACAGAAAGAGGACCTATATATTTCTCGGTCGGGTGAGATGAATTATGAATAAATCGGAGGATGTATGCAACAGTTCGTTGAAGCGAGAGAAACTTAGAAAACTTAGAGAATAGTTCATTCCAAAAATCATATTTTTTAACATTGGCAATATTCACGAGCGTCACCTTTCTTTCTTCAGGTAACTTATCCAACTGAATGTCCTTGTCAAACGCTGAGAAATCAGTTTCAATATTTTGCAAGAACGGAGGGCTATGCCACCATAAATCACAGTTTAGAATGTCTTGAGGTAACTTACCTCGGGAGGGAAGATCAGCTGGGTTGTCAGCTGACTTCACATGGTGCCAATTAAAATTTAAAGTTAAATCTTGAATTTGAGAAACTCTGTTAGCCACAAAAGTAGTCCATTTGGAAGCATGGGACTTTATCCAACAGAGTGAAATTTGTGAGTCTGTCCACAAATGTACAGTTTCAGGAGCGAATCTACTTTCATATATCCTTAGGAGTTTTGACACTAAACGAGACAATAGAACCATTGCACAAAGTTCAAGTCGAGGGAGCGAGACCACTTTCAGTGGTGCAACACGAGAGTTTGAGGTCATTAAATTAACTGAAAGGCGTCTATCTTTATAGATAGTACGCACATACACACATGCTGCATAAGCCTTTATGCTTGAGTCAGCGAATCCATGAAGTTCAATTGTTTCTATGGCACTGCCTAAGAACAAATATCGAGGAATTTTTAAGGTTGCTAACAAAGGAAGATTTTCTAGAAAAGTGCTCCATTCATTAATTATAGTTTGATCAGTTATGACAGTGTCCCAGTCTAATTTCAACATCCAAAGTTTCTGCATAATGAGTTTTCCTATAACTATTACTGCAGTAAGTAAGCCGAGAGGGTCATAGCATTGGGCTATGGTAGAAAGAATTTTCCTTTTTGTCAAAGGACCATCAAGGGAGCTGTTGGGAATTGAGATACATAAATTATCTTGAAGTGGGTTCCACTTCAGACCTAATACTTTATTGGGGTTATCATCAAAATCAATATTGTATTCGACACTTTTGTCTTGAGAAATGTGCTCTAAGAATTGTTCTGAATTTGAGCACCATTTATGCAGATTGAACCCATGAGAATTGAGCAATGACTTTAACTGCTTGTATAAATCATCTAGACCTGTCAAATCTTCCACACCTGTTAAAATGTCATCCACATAACATTGCTTTAGCAGTGCTTGCGATGCGAGAGGAATTTTATTTTCATTTGTGATTGCGATCTCTTTCAACACACGGGTCGCTAGAAATGGGGCACAATTTGTCCCATACGTCACTGTCAACAACTCTACACATTGCAATGAGTCTTGAGGATTATCTCTCCAGAGAATATTCAAAAGAAAGGTTTGGGTGGGGTTGATTTTGATCTGCCGATACATTTTTTCAATGTCCGACGTCAGCACATATTTGAAAGAGCGAAATCTGCACAGAATGTCATAGAGATCAGGTTGAACTTGATAACCTTTAAGCGTGACATCATTCAGGGATAGTTTTGTAGTAGTTCTACATGAACCATCAAACACTACACGCAATTTTGTTGTAGTGCTGTGCTCTCTTATCACAGCATGGTGAGGGAGAAAATATTTATTTTCAGATTTTTCATTAGTCAATGCAAGAGGAACCAATCTTCCATGGGTCATGTTTAAATATTCATTGATGAATTTTTGATATTCAGCAAAATACATGGGATCCCTCTGAAATCTCTTTTCCAGATTTTCAAACCGTTTCTTAGCAATGGAGAAAGAGTCCCCTAGCCTTTTATGCTCAGAAGGTGACTCGAGGGGTAGATCAACTTGAAACGATCCATTTTCTAAAAGTAAAGTGGAGGATTTAAAAATGCTTTCAGCAAGTTCATCATCAACATGTAAAATATTCTTATCAGAAATTTCTTCTAATTTCCAAAATTTTTTAACTAGATCATTGAGGGAGCTTTGTTCAGAGGATTGAACACACAGAGCAACACCATCATAACGTCTCTACGTGCAGGGTTATACACACTTATATGAGTTGAACGACTGTTCACACGAGAATTGGAAACAGGGGCGTTTCCTGCAATTACCCATCCTAAATGAGTGTTTTGCAATACAGGCAGGTTCTTACCTAACTTGTATATCCCATCTAAAATCAGATCATAGTACAGATCAGCACCTATCAACATATCGATGTCTGATGGGGTAGCATAATAGGGATCACTTAACTCAAAGTGATTGGGGATATTGATTTTATTTTGATCAATGGGGACTTGCGGAAGCCTGCAAGTTATATTGGTGAGTACAGCACAAGTCAACTCTTATTATACACATTAGAATATAGCCTTAAATCAACCATCTTGTTTGACTTCATGCTACCTTGAGAAATGCCACTTATATTAAGTGATTTATTATAGGGAACATAGTTCAACTCTTCTACGAGCTGACTTGTTATGAATGACTTCTGGCTGGCAGAATCTAAGAGAATTTTTGCTTGGACAGGACGTCCATTAGCAGCAAAAAGAGTTACACGGGCCGTGGCTAACAAAACATGGGAATTATTATTTGAAAGTGTAGACAAGTTCAATGAATTTGCACCTTGTGCCTGATTTTCTGCATTCGCATTAAAAGGGGGGGCTCCATTTTGAGGGAATCCTTTATTTTGAGGAGGCAGTGTGCCACGCCCTTGAAAGAGACCTGACTGATTTCTATTACCAGTATTGAGAGGGTGCCTATTTATAGGCTGACTATTTTGGCTGCTGAGGCTGTGGATTTTTTTGAGTACTGTCTACAGAAGACAAGTTTTCTAATATGGTACACCTTTTGTGTAAGAAATCAAGAAATTGAGTGAGATTTGGCAACATGTTAATATCTCGCTCTGTCTCGAAGGCTTTACGAGTGCCAAAATCCAATTTTTTCTCAAATAAATAAATTAAGAGAAATTCCCAGAGTTGTTCGTAAGAATAATTAAGATTATCAATTAAATCAAGATTTTTCTTTAGATCAGTTACAAATTGTCTTAAATTAGGACCAGTACATTTGACAACAGAGTCTATTTCTAGTAGTGAGATAAAATGAGCATTAATCACCGTCAATTTATTCTCGTACCTCTCTTTTAATAAGTTAATTGCAACTTCAAAGTTATCATTCGTTGCGAGTAAGCTTTCAATGATCTTTAAGGGTTCGTCTCTCAAAAATTACTTTAAGTACATAAATTTTTGTATATTGGTGATCGAGGCATTGTCTGTGATTAATGTGTCAAACAATTGAGTGAAAGAGTTCCATTCAGAAATTTTACCATTAAAAGGGTTGATCTTTATCTCTGGTAATCTTACAGAAGGGGGAGAGGGGCTCTGATGAGCTACACTTTGAGAACTTGGAACAACTTGTATGGGTGGAGTTAACCTTTCAATACATTCTTGTATCTGAACTAATAAATCATCGCAAGCCTGTTCCACTTCCTCACGAAACTCAGTGTCAAGTGTTTCCTCCGCAGGGATACATTCAATCGAGTCTTGAATCTGATTATATTTGCTGAAGGCAAGTTCTAATCTATTATGTTTTAATACAAACTGCTTAACATTACTCTCTCTGTCTGCATTTGCATGCATCCAACTGCTTATTCGTGTGATTTGACCCTTGACACTGGTTCGTTGAGCTTTTAACTGTTCATACGTCATTATGAAATATTATTAAAAACACACAGTACAAAAAATATACAAATATCAATAGAAATGCAATAATATCAACACAACATAAAGTACAGATATAAACAGTGCATATATAACAATATATCAATGAGGAAATAAACACAGTACACAAGTTTTTATTTAACAGTCAATTACAGAGTTTCGTATCACTTACCACGAAAGTCTTTCACTTTTTGAGCAGTCCTGGTAGTGTCTAGAGTCCTGGTGGTTGCAGGAAGTCCATCGATTTACAACAAAATGTTGCGACAAAGAGTTACAGTAAATACCTAATTCAATTTACAGTAAACAATAACTAACTACATCAATATGACAACAAATCAAATCAAATATATCAAATCAAATATTTTATATCCCTTTTTACACGTTTCAATTCAATATTTTTCGAAGGACCTAGAGAATTTAGCTCGAATGAGCTCAATTTTAATTATCCGGCTCGAAGGACCAATTTTATGGTCGGGATAAACAAATGCTTTTATTATTGCTTAAAACCATAAAGAAGGGTGTGGTACTTTAATTAACCATTTTTAATGGGCAGTATAACATAGGGTGGTGAGAGAAATTGAAACATGTATTCGGTATTGATATAATTTAATAATGCAGGTGTAAATTGCATTTAAATATAATGGAGGTAAATAAACAGTGTTTTCTATGTTAAATAGAAAATATATATGTACAATTCTTAGACTAAAACTTTCAATCACTCATCATTCGTTCAAGTATAAAACTGAAATTACAAAAGGTTTCTTAAAATTAGAAATGTCTACTGAAGAGTCTTGATTGTTTGATTTAAAAATTAGTTTTTATCTTTCTTATTTTAATACTTCGTTCTCCAACTTAGCAACTTTCACACAGCATACTTTTCCACTTTGACTGCTTTACCTGCCTTCCTTTACAGGAATTCGACCAGGAATGTCAGTCTGCCTTCCGCCATTTTATGTTCCAATTTCCAACGGGAACAGGGATGCTATCGTTGCTAACTTCGAAGAATTGCTTTAAAAAAGCTCAAAAGGAGGTCTTTGTCCAACCTTGGACAAAGATAACTGAGGTGCACGAAATATTTTCTAATATTCGTGCATACAAGAGAAATTGGCCCAAAAAGGAACTTGACCTTTGGCCGGAGAACAGCACGTTTTACTGCTATTTAAGCGAACGTCTTAACTGAACTGAAATATGATCTTTCGGGAGGGACCATAACGCGGAAAAACTCGGCGTCGGTTTTTATCTGAGAGGGGAAAAACGTCTTCTTTCTTTCTTTGACAGACTGCTGTTTGCTGACGGAGACACAAATATATTAAATTGAAAACGCTTGGATTGACCCCAATCGAACTGGTAAAATGACATTTAGCTGTATCGGATGGAATCGACCATCCAGGGTTGAACTAAGGGGCATTAAAGAACTTGACATTTGCTGATTTAAATGTACAAATTGGGTTGTACCCGGGGTGAAATAAATCTATTTTAAGTTTAATTATGGCTCATTCATTCTACATACATACAGGGTGTTATCACCAAACTATACGGTGAAAAACGATAGTTTCTACACGTGTTGGGGTGTTTCCCGAACACGTAAGATTTGCCGAGTTTTTGAAAAGGTAGAACAGACATTGGAGAAAGTACAGTCCTGCATTTGCACATTTTCCAAACTTTTCGAGATGCGTTTGTGTCAACATGTATTTAGGGGCACATGGTTTTTTGAGAGATCGGTCTGCTACCATCGATCTGGCTTGCTTTACTCAATATACAAAGGTAGTTCTTGATGGGAGATGGTCAGGTTGTTATGATGTTTTCCGGCTTCTCAAAGGCATTTGTTTCATAAAATCAACCATGATCTAATTTTAATAAAATGATCAGTTCTTATAGTATAATTTTTAAAAGCTACTTGGAGGGGCGCACTTAGTTTGTTTAATATAAAAGTTTTATGTCTCATTTTCTTACTGCAATCACACAAGGTTCCAATTTCTTTGTGTTATTCACTAACGATATATCAGAGGCTATCAAGGTCGAATACCAAATTCCTGCTAATAATCTGAAGCTGTATGTAAATGTAATAACCTTGGATGACTGTTGTAGAATGCAGAATAATTTGGATGCCGTGGAAAGGTGGTGCAGGGACAACTACTTGGAGTTCAAAGCAAATAAGTATTTCGTGATAACTTGTAAAAAAAAAACTACAGCTATTAAATTTCGTGATAGTATTGATGGCTAAAATCTTCGAATGGGGGATAGCTTTAGAGATCTGGGTATTGTTACTGACTGGCAGCTGTCGTCTGAGGTATGTGCTAATAAGATTACATCAAGAGCTAACCAAATGTTGGGTTTTTTCTTAGAAGCTGTAGATCATTCTATAATATGATAATATTTAACATAATTGTACATTGCATTAGTTAGATCAAAACTAGAATATGCTTGACTTGTTTGATCTCCTATACATAATAGCATGTATTAGAGCAGGTGCAGCGCAAATTCATGAAACACCTATACTTAAAGACTGAGGGTTTTTATCCGGATAGTGAAAAAGACAACAGTTTTTTAGAATAAAAATTTAATATGTCATAAATGAACGAAGGATTTTTTTGCGGGAAGTCAAAATTCAAGTTCCTAGGATTTCTGGTTGTTTTCGGAATCAAATAGAAATATTTATTTTATGTAACCTATACAAAATGTGTTCGTCGGATAACGGTATATCTGATCTCTGTAATATAAGCGATGTGTATTAGTATTGATGGGAAGATTTGGTTGTTATTGTCTTTTTTGTATTTTCTATTGTAATCTCAATTGTAAATTCACATGTTATTTATAGTATGTAAATTGTAAACCTACTCTACGTTGGAATCGTATTATCGTTAAATAAATAAATACTTAAATATAGACCGCACTATAGAAGTGGAAATTACAACAAGGCTAGATAAATATTATGAAATGCAAGTATTTTTCTGTGTTTTACATTTCGAAAATACTTTCCACGACTTCGATGCTTAAAATAAAATTTTACCTTTAAATGGCCCAAAAAATCGACAGAAACCGCTGTTTATTGCTTTGAAAAATGTCCATATCCTTCGATACTGGCCCATTTTTCCATTTTCGAATCGTTCTATACGAAATTTAAACCGATTTTAATGAGCTTTTTGAGGCATTTAAATGTATCTATGAATTTTAACCTAAACATAACGTCAAAATATTTGAATCCTTCAAATTTCTCCAAATACACCAAAAGCAAAATTATCTATTCAGACACGTAAATTGCTGAAATTTTGAAAACTTTCTAAATGATTTGCGATTATCTGCATGTTTCGATATTCTCAATTTTTAATTTTTTATATTTCCCAATCCCGTTTGGAAAATTGTTGCAAATCTCAGACTGATTTGTCGAAAAGCAATGCTCAAAGTAGATTTTTGAAACTGAAAATCAAAAAAATCTCCAATTTGGCATTTTTAATCCGATCGATGCGATTTGTTCATATATTCTACTTATATCCTTCTTTTTTAATGTGCAAAAGTTTAGTTGATCCAAGTTATTTTATTTGTCAGTAATAAAATATTAAATTGTGATGTAACATGTCGCATCAAAACTCTAAATGGCGAAATGTTTAAAGTTAATTAGCTCACCCTGTATAAAAGACATCATTTGTTCTCTTATACAGTTTTGGGCGTAGACTGTTGTTAAGTAATAAGCCTTTCTAAAAAAATACCTTTCGAGAAAAAAAAATGAAAAGCTTAATTTGTTTGGCCTAGATATCGGTAGTAAAATTTAACTTCTGTTTCTATGCGACCCAACATTTCCGAAGCAGAGAAAGTTTTATAGAGCTTTCCTCCTAGCAGTTCGGAAGACCATTAAAAGGTACATATCCAGAAAATTATATAAAAATTGTTTCAATTTTTTGACGGTTATCGTGTATCTAAGAAAAATTTTAAAAAATCGCACATCTGACGTATAATAAATCGAAAACAGAAAACCGGACTGCCAAGCACAATCGACCGTTTCAGGAGTTTTCACTTCAATAAAATATTCTTGAGCAAAAAGTTAATTTGATAAACATTTTTGCTTCTTTTCTTTTCTCGTTTGCTTTCTAAAAAATATGATTGCCATTATTAGTCATTAAGAACAAATTTTTTCACAAACTTATATATGAGGATGCGATTCTTTTGTTAATTTGACGTAATAATAATAACAATAAATGTCTTATATTACAAAAAAAGATAAAACACTTTTAATTTACAATAAACATGTTAATGCACACTCTTAATAAATTATTTAGTAAATTAAGAAGAATAATTCATGTGCATTAATACATGTCATTATTTAAAAAAAAAGAATCATAATAACAAATAAAAATTAAAATAAACCACAACAAATTGTAGAAAAAGGACCTACTAATAAAGTACAAACACTAATCTAAAGCTCATATAGGAAAAAAGTTACACCATTATCCTGTAAGTTAAAAACAAAATTTCGGATGATTGAATGTTACTAAATCTCGGCGGGAAGAGAATTATAACCATAGACATATAACTAAAGGGGACTATAACATCTAACTAAATTATAAGGTCCCTGCAACCAATAAGATTCAAACACAGTGATAATTTTCTTCTCAGCCTGAATAAAATCTATTTAAAACATGAAAAGAAGAGAGTAAATATCTTCTAATAATAATAGGCAAAAAAACGGGTGTGTGCTTAAGACCGCACGACAGAAGTAAACACTTCAACAAGCGGGGTCATCGTTTGTCAGAATTTCGATCCGGGCCTTCGTTGCAGAGATACGGGCGAACAACGGTTTTCCCCTCAAAATCTCCACTTAAATTAGAGCCCCGGCCCCCCCCCCGTATGGTCTAAGGTGGCCCCCCATGGGGCGCACCTGCCATAAAAATTTCGACCCCGTATTTCTTCCCGTTCTCCAGAAATTAATTATTTAAATTTTTCCTTCTCCCCCTCCCCTGGCCAAACGTGGGGGATACGGGGTCCCGTTTTGGTCCAGGATCTTCTTTTTACCACGGCTACATCTCCTGAAAATTTCAGCCCTCTACCTATACAGGAACATGCCAGTAGAAGGAGCGTTACGTTGCATATCCGAGCATGACGCGTGACGGCTCGGTCTCATTCAACCCCCACAAAAAAAAAATGCAAAACGCGCCTAAAGAAGTTTTCACTTCAAAAATCGAATTACTGCTGATGTAATCTGAAGGTGTCGGCTTCTAATTAAACGCCAATTCCTCTACGGCTTAAACAAATATTCAAAAATTGTCATAGTATAATTTTTAAAGTAAATATTGATGAAAATTATACTGTTTTATTTACTGCATTGTATATGTAAATTAAGGTCCTTGGAAATGTACCCTAAAGCAATGAAATGAGGACTAATCCTCTAATATGCTGGAAGCCACACTCTCGGAGCTGACCCAGGATCTGGATAGTCTGGAACACTGCAGGCATGTGGTTGTGATATCCCTGTTTTACAGATATTTTCACGGCAGATATTTCCAGGATTTGGCCCGCATCATCCCGCCCCCAGCAAAGCCTGTCAGACAGTCGCGATAGACGGCAAGAGCGCACCCGTTCGTTGTACAACTGGAAACACCTAGAATGTCTCTTTACAAGGATTCCTTTGTGTCTGGCGCACTGCAATACTGTGGAACTCACTCCCAGGACATCTGTTTTCCCATAATTACAACCTACAACTATTCAAGAACTGTGTCAATCAACACAAGCACTCAGCCTAGTGGGCCCATGGACCAGCTGAAAAAAGCCGTAAGAGTCCAGGAGGCATGTCAAGCCAACGCACTCTCGACTACCAGTGTCAAAATGCACGTTGAAATCCCCAGCGACTATTACTTTGTTATTCTGGCTGATCAAGCTCAATGCCCCCTCCATCACCTCCAGAAAGGTGCTAATATAAACAAATTACATACACTCTAAAATCAATCAAGTGGACGCAACAGATCTCTAGTGAATTTTCTATACTTAAAGATCCAATTTGTGAAATTATCTCATAGTTGGAGTTACGCTTCAACAAAATGGCAGATCCACCACCCCTACCAAATGTCCTGCAAAAGGACGACACTGGTTCAAAGTCCAGTATCCGCAATGATGCAAATTCCTGTTCTGACAGCCAGTGCTCTGTGAGACACAAAACATTAACATTCTTGTCAACCAAATAAGCATCCAATTCGTTAACCATATTCCTAACTGAACACGTATTAATGTGAAACAGTCTTATTTGCCCATTCTTCTTTGGAGAGTTCACAATTTCAGGTGAGTAGGGGGGCTCTGGAGGTTCTGAAAATGGTTTATCAGCGTTCCGGTTGGCCATAGACCGCAATCCATTATGCTTGCCTTCCTTTCAAATGGTACTCCCAGCTTAAATGATCCTTTGACTGTATCTTTTTTTGTTTTCATTTTGAAGCAGCAACTTCCCTGATCGAGTCCCTCGTTCTTCAAAAAGGCAATGATATCTTCCTCCTTTGTGTTTGGGTCGAGATTTGACAGAAATATCCAGGATAATTTGACATTTCCCTGAGATTCAACAATCCTAAGATTTGAGGTGTTTTTGTTCGAGCCTCTAATAGGCATCGGGCGATTATTCCTGTTTTCTGTCTGTCTCAATCTTCGGGGTTTTACTTTGACCCATCCCTCATCAGTAATGGTTTCATTAACATTGTCCTTGTTGACATCTACAACACCTGCAGCGCCCACGCATTCGGGGATTGACAGGTGTGAGGTTATGTTCATCTGTTTTGCTGTCGATATTACTGAGTTTTCGATATCGATCTGTTTCTCATTACTATCGAAGCTTATTATTGGCAGCTGTGGATTTTTTCGGGCTTCCGGATTTTCAACATTTACGAATGGCAACATATGACGATGATGTTTTGGTCGAGCAGCATCTTCGTAGAACCTGCTTGCGCCTGCTCTGTGGTTTGATCTCTCTGAACACAATCCTTTTCATTGGAATGCTTGGAATGGGGTTTTTTCATTCCATACATTTTTTCAGATTTTCTTGGCTTTTCCTCTAGGAAGTTGACTTTTTCTTTCAGAAGAGATACATTATCAAGAAGTACCTTATTTTTCCCATCAGTTTCTTCAATCAGCTGCGCAGAAGGGCGATTTCTAGGTCCTTTTCTTTCGACGAAACCGGCATGGCCGGCGTTGTTGTTGATAGACGCCGTTCTACTTCATGCACACAAAATGAATTTTGCTTGCCAGCTGCCTGGTTAAGACATGATGGATGGAAAACCTCTTTGCACTTTGCACACTTCACTAATCTTTCGACTTTTTTCTTGCAATGAAAACACGGAAATTTTTCAACTTTTCCGCGCTCATCAATTTCACCTGACGTTTCACTTTCCGCCATCTTGATGCACGTAATATATTGATTGATTGATTGATTGATTGAACATCTTCGCACATACACCGCTACTCGAACGCCATATGGTCTCCCTTTAGTGTGGCGGCACACACACCAGCCCTTTTTAATAAACAAGGAATGCCATAAATCGCCATGCTTTTTCCAGGGCTAGTTGTATATTTGTTATCCAAGTTCTTAAAGCACTATTAATATATTTTTTGAAAGGCAGGAATACTCCCATGTCTAGAGGCTGAAGTTTGTGAGAATGTATGGACAGTCACTCCATTTACCTTAAATATGAAGCCCGCTATTGATAAAGGTGAACTATGATTATCAAGACTGGTCTTTATTTAAAACACTTAGTAAATTTTATAAAATCTACAAATTACTCTTTTTTCATCCATCCTGAAGAATTGCAACTACCTGCACTTTAAGCTGGTGCATGAAATGCTGCTAACAGCTGCTGAAATTGCTGCGGCCACAGTGACCAATGTATCACGTTCTTGAGATGCAATTCTTTATATTTACTTTTATCATTTTCTGGCGACAATTTTATCTGGTTTTTGAGAATTTGTAACCCCAGTCAAGCATAGAGTTAAAGTTTTGAAAAAAAATAGCTACTGCATTTTTATTAAAATTAATACATTTACCACCTCGTAGTTTCATGCCATCGGATGAAAGGTCTTGAATATTTTATTAAATATCCCAATCTGGGCCAGCCATTAGATTGTTATGCGAGAATCTCAGGAATTCCTTACCTCTTTAGCTGATAAGCTATGTTAAATATTTTAAGATTTTTCAAGGTAGGTTTCCCAAGTATCCTCCTGCTCCTTAGAGAACACGTGTCCGTTTTATAGTTAATTGTATAAAGTTGTCATTTTGAATATCCGCAATACATATTTACCCCTGAGCAAAATCGAATTAGAGTCCGAGCCAAGTTTTTCCTGGACCTTACATTTATTAAAACTTTTTCGTCAGTTCTAATCAGTCTATCGCAGCGCTAATTAGTCCCGATGTCTCTGAGTCATCTTGACATGACAATTCAATATTCGTATCTTCATAAAAAAAAATCAGAAATAATTAAGTTTAATTGCTATATTTATCAGATTTTTACTAACACTTTCCTTTGCGATATTGTTACGAACTGTATTTTGTGACGCCAGGCCTTGGTTGGCATGCAGGTTATGCAGCTCAGATCCGGGATCGATTTACGCCAGGTGAGAAGAGATGATAAAGACACTCTGATAAAGAACAATGACAATGTCTATTGGTCAAAGATTTAATAAGTACACTGTACCTGATTACTAGTTAGCTTTGGCTTAATTTAACTCAGAATTTACACTATACTTTAACTATTTCATAGAATCTACTTTGAAATTACCTTCCTTACAGCTTTGTCTAATTTATCGTTGATTCAACTTTACTACTTTATTCTCAGTTTCGCTCAGGAATTAGGTTGGCAATTTAGAACACCCGAACACTACGCAGATATGTGCTGTAGCGAACTGGTTGAGAAGGATTGGGTGAGAAACAAAGCCTGCCAAACTGATGGTTCACTTGAGTATTTAATATTTATAAAAATCTGCTGACTGTTACACGTTTAAGGTTTATAATTGGTTGCGTAGATTGCTCGCGTTGTTTATAATTCTTGAATGCATACATCATATTTCATCAGCTCAAGCTTAGGACAAGGTGATATTTACTTAGCAGTTTATGCGTTTTAGTAGTTCACAGTATCACATATAATGTGATTGCTAGTAGATGCTTAATGACGATTAAGTTTCAGACTTGAACAAAGAGTCTTTGTTGGGAGAACAATGTTGCAAAGATGTGAGGAAAGTACCAACAATTACCCTGCGCCAACCAAGCCATGCGCCAACCAGTAAGAAGCCTTACAATCAGGTCAAAACAAGATTCTTTGTTTAATTAGGTCAGAAAGTTCTTATGGGATATGGTCCTAAGATGCTCAACTTTAGAGATATGGAGTGATAAATTTATTTAGGTTTAATTTTCTCTAATGTCATAACTAGTCGAAATTCGATTTAAATTAACGTTTTGTAATGTTTACATATGTTTTAAAAATTGGAGTAATTTGCATGATATTTCTTATACGTTCCACCAATTAGAAGTGGTAAAGGAAGCTGGTTAACAATCATACATTTCGGTTAAAAAGTGATTGTCACGAGGAAATTAAGGCAGATGTTTTCGATGATTATTTAAGCAGATGCTGGACCTTATTTTCCATCAGTCAGTTATTGTTAAAGACAATGCTAGTAAATACTCAAAACTACTGAATATATACTTGAAATATTTAAGTAATCCTTCTTTTACAAAATATGTAGCTGATGAAATGGCTCTAAAGCGAACTGTTTTTCAAGCGAAACTGTCCTTTTTACCTTACTCCGAAAATTTTTAACTCGAAAAGTAAAAATTAAGTGAGTAGTTCGTATACAAAAACGGATATTACACAAAATCAGCTTTCAGAAGTTTTTGAATTAATTTTGTGAGATCAATTTACTGAGACATTCATTTAACCGTTAGGCAAAGTTTAGCCATTGTAAAACCGGATGAGTCCAAATTTTCCATCGCTTGTCCTCCGATATGATTACATTGTAGTTTCTGAATCACCACACCCATCGATACGTTTTTAAGGCATAAAATGTTTTATCTTTAACCCGAGCCTGCTATCGCACCTCGATGCTTACTCATTCTGTTTTCCGTATCCATCGGATACGTGGAAAAAACGTGCTCTGTGTTTGTGTTTGTGAAATAAAATGTCGAAAAGAAGGGAAAATATAATGTCCAGTTCATCGAGTAAGTGTTAATAAATTGTCTATATAGGACTAGGCCTATTTACGAACAAATATCTACGTACAATGATGCAATGTACAGTTGATAAGTTGTATTGAGGTTTACGCTAAGCTCACTAATTACAACTAGACTATTTTAAATAATTAGAATAATTAAAAAACCTTGCATATAAGCCGAGGGCTTATTAAATTCATATTCATGCAGGTTTTCAGTAAGGCGCAATACGTTGCTCAACCGAGAGAAATAGAGAATAAGGTACATAGACGAAGGCGTTGTAATATTTGCGTACGAATAGCACTCGATGAAAAAATTCGTCTTGCCGTGGACATAGAAAAAGAATACGTCCAAGCCGAGGGCTTCGCAATACAAAAAATTCTTAATATTATTCTTATTATAAATTACTAATTGGTTAAGGCTATGGTCGAGGACCTAACTATTCGACTTCCCCACAAAGAGTTGGTTAGATTGAGTTAGATAGTGCATAGGCCGAGGCCCTTATAATTCGCATACAAATAGCACTCAATCGACAAAATCTTGCCGAGGGCATAGAAAAATAATATGTTTAGGCCGAGGGCTTCGCAATACAAAACATTCTTAATATTATTTT
>MU186212.1:39919-94804 GCA_016904865.1 Pissodes strobi | reverse complement strand
CGCGCGTTTCGCTAACCATGTTAGCATCATCAGGAGATGATTAAAACAGTTTTATCATCTCCTGATGATGCTAACATGGTTAGCGAAACGCGCGTCGAGTGCAAATATTCTGTTTCGGTATTGTGGATAAAACTCTGTTTTAGTGCATGTTGCCGAAGGTTCCAAACCCCAACGTAGTTGATTTTTCTTGACTGAAATCATAGTTCTCAACATTGAGTAGTGAGTCCATAGTGTAGATGGTTTCTGGGAGCGTTGCGTTCCGGAAAAATAACCCAAAAGGATTTTCTCAGACACCTCCTTTATTTTGTTAGCTTTTCACCAATCTTCAAACTTCTGGTACTCCAACTTATACCGCGCCTTGGATTTTGTCGGAACTAAACTTGAGATCGCTTCGTTTGCCGCTGCTTCTATATCAGGGGGTAAAGTTCCATCAGAATCGCTCATTTTGAAAAGCGCTTTTTATATTTTTGGATTTGTTTGACAAAGTTTCGGCAGTAACCATGCGAAACAGTAACCATGCGAAAGGTAACATAAAAAACTTGATTAGTAAACTTAATAGCAGGTGCATTTTACAGGTGCATTTTTATTTTTAAAAATGCCTTTTGCCAAGTATTTTTGTTTATAGATGAAAGTCGATAAAATTTTATACAATATTCTTGTTGTAAATTCATATTACTACACTCGATGTTTTATCAAACTCGGCTGACGCCTCGTTTGACAACTTTAACATCTCGTGTTGTAATATGAATCTTTACAATACTAATATTGTAAATAACAAACTATTATGGCGACTTCGAATTTTTGGCAGGATATTCTTTGGATAGATCTGAATCCCCTCAAGAAAATAATTATGAAAAATCTGGACAGGATGAAAACACATTAAGTGACATTAGAACTCATCTAAAGTTGCTTGAAATGGGAATAACCATTTCAAACAAAAACGTTTGCCTGGAGGGCATCAGATCATTTTGGAAGGCACCGCCAAAAAATGCTAATGCTACTACCACTGGAAGAATGAGAAAGTCAGTAATAATATCGGATTCTCAGAGAACTCAGCAAAATCGAAAAACAGAAAAATAGACCGTGAAATGAAACAATGTAGCGCAACCACAAAAACAAAAAAAAGAAAAATGTGTGGAAAAACTTTTGTATTGCGTACGTTAAAGGAGAAATATATTACAAGCACTTCTTTTAACATTTAAACTCATGAAGAATGCCCTGCACCTAAAAATGTTTTATTTTATTTTATCAATGTATATCTGCGACTTCGATGAAATTTTTTTTTATATTTTAAATTTTCTCTCTGCTTACATTTTTTTTGCATCGATTTTGTTTTCCTCTGATCCTATGAGATGTTTTTGTTTCTTCTATCTTGCCATTTTAGTTTTATATTTTGTTAAATCGTTCTACCACTATTTACCGGTAAGAAAAATATTTTGATTTAAAATGAATCTTCCATTATTTCAAATTCCAAGCCAACCTACCCCATATGGTGCGCCATTCTACCCCACCAAAGAGGTAAGTTGGCGCAAGTGACACGAGCATATTATTTTTTAAACTTAATACCTCAAATAAACATATTTCATCAATTAAGCTTAATCCCAATTGCTGATATATATTTTTAATAATTAAACAAAAAATTCCTGTATACCACGGTAGCAATACGTCAAAATTATATTTTTCGCACTTGTCGAACAGCGCGTCCCGATTACAACGAAAATAATCCCGACCTGTCGTCCTTTCACAGAGTCTACGACAAGAAAATAACACCAATCAAGCGTGATTAAATCTGTTCGGTAATACGGCGGTATGAATCACCGGCAACGATGGAATAATGAAACCAAATCATTTCTTAAGCTATATTGTTTCAATTTTTTTCAACGTATAATTAACTTGCAAAAGGAAGATGCAGGTAGATTAGAGGCGGCCGTGCAACCACGACAAGAATATGTTACGCTGCATTTCATGGTCAGCTTGCAAAAGAAGAATATCATAACAATGACTAATAGATGAGTTGTAGGTGGTAATAAATTCTGTGTGATGTATTATTCGATGGTAAATCGTGTTATATTTTTAGTGATGAGGTCGCACGATATATACTGATGGATAGGAGATGGGCAATAATGATTTTACAAGTTGTTCTTTTGAAAATTCACCACTCTCATTTGACTCTCATATTCTATTTGAACTGTTTTTTTTTAAAGAAGCCTTGCATTCCGAGAAATTAAAGGTGGGAAGCTTTCATCGTACCGAAGACAGTTGTCTGGCATTGTTTGAAATAATAGAGTACGACGACACGACTAAGAGATTACAAAAAAATTCAGTAGTCGATTCGATAAACCTAATCGCCTTTTTGTCGACCGTTCTGCTCCATCTATTCTAATTCGGATAATGATAATACCCCAGATTTTGACAATAAATGTATATCTAAAAGCGTTTTAAGTCCCACCCACGGATTATCGTATTTTTTACTTGGTGTTAACATGATGAGTAGGGGAGAGTTGTGCAATAAGAAAAATAGTTTAGCAGCAAAAATTTTTGATAATATTATTTTGTTTATTATGGCTAATGAATAATGAAATAAGTAAATTTTCTATTAAAGATGAATGAAATCTTTCAACATGTGAATTACTTTGGTGATGTTTTAGCGTACTGTGGATTTTTAAACGTTCTTCGGTTTCATTATCAAACTCTCTTCCGTTATCCGAAATTATTTTTTCCGGTAACCCATAAAAAATAAAATATTGCATTAATACATTACATATGTCAGTAGCAGCTTTTGATTTTATTAAAAACGCTAATTTCGAGAATTTATCAAAAATCGTAAGTGGTCCATATAAGCAATTAATGGGGTGTAATCTTAATTCGCCTCCTCGTGGTGCACCCTGGATAGCGCATAATAGTAGACGTGAACTAAATGAACTAAACTTTGGGTAGCCAGACCAATCACTGTAATCTCTCCTGGCTGACAGTACGACTTCCTGGATTATGAACCAACCAGGTACAAACACAAATGGCACTTCTAAGCGCCCACTGACGAGGCGCATCGGACCTTCTGTACGAATATGTCAACTTAATATCGAGGGTATTAGTACGGCAAAGAGAGAAACCCTATCTAAAATACTAATTGAAAACGAAATTGACGTCGTACCTCTTCAGAAGAGGAAAGCTTCCTGGATATCGCTTGATTGGGGCAACCTACAGTGCCGTGTATGGCACCGCAACATATGCAAGGCAGAACATGTAAAATGTCGAACTGATCGAGTGCAGCACCGGCGAAGATATATTTGCACTTACTAAAAAAGCCAACGATTTGGCTATTGTAAGCATCTACAAACCACCTACAATCTCATGACCCGTTAATGTCAAAAGAATCCCATCCAAAAATTCAACCCTCTATGTAGGAGATTTGAATAGCCATAATTTATGGGGTTATTAGAACAATAATGAAAATGGAGAAGAACTCGCAGACTGGGCCGAAACCAGCAACCTTCGCTTGGTTTTCAATGCCAAAGATAAGCCAACTTTTTTCTCAAGGGCACAAGGGCTACAATCCAGATCTCTGTTTTGTATTAAGTAGTTCACAATCACACAGCTCACGCACTGTATTGGCGAAATTTCCACACATTCAATACAGCCTCGTTGTGAATGCAGTGGGAATCTAGATACCAGTGGTCGATTCGGTTCCCAAGCCACGATGGAACTTCGGCAAAGCGAATTGGACTTCCTATGCAACGGAACTTGATAAGAAGTCCATTCGTTTCATCCAACCAAAGGGTAAAAAACTGCTACAGATTCGTAAGTCCAATGATAGCTGTAGCCAAAAAACTGATCCCCCGAGGTTACCGCAAGAAGTACATCCCTGGATGGAGCGAGAAAAGCCAACATCTGTACGAGGAATTCGAGGGCTCAGGGGACCCGAAAATTGCTGATCATCTACTGAGATCCCTTGATGCCAGCAGCATGGACAAATGAACTTCTGCTGTGGAACACATGAACTTTTCACGCTCGAGCAGGAAAGCATGAGGTTTATTACGGAAGCTTAGAGAATGTAACAATGAACTTCTGCAGTGGAACACATAAAGTTTTCACGCTCGAGCACGAAAGCATGGGGTTTACTACGGGAGCTTGGAGAATGTAACCGAAACGTCGTGGGAAATACATCGATAAACCCAAACGAAATAGCCAAATAGTTGACGTTTCCAGTGCTCCTTCCGATAATAGCCACACAAGAGACATCCAGAAATACCTAAGGGATCTTAAACAGTCCACCCCCTCCTCGTTCGAGTTCTCGCGTGACCTTTCAGTCAAGGAACTAGACTGAGGCCTTGCATGGATACAAAAACTGGAAAGGCAGCAGGCTTTGACGGCATTTATCCCGAATTTCTAGTTAACTGTGGTATGACAACTAGACTGTGGCCTATGAAATTTTTCAACGACATTCTTAACACAGGCAGCATACCATCAGAATTTACGAAAACAAAGATTATTGCTGTTCTAAAACCTGGAAAACCAAAGGAGCTACCGACCTTTAGCTCTCTTCAGCTACTGTTATAAGCTGTTGGAAAGACTGCTCCATAACCGTGTATCTCCTGCAACTGATGCAGCGTTTCCTGTAGATCAGACTGGGTTTAGGAGTGGCCGTAGATGCACTGACCAAGTCTTATCCCTATAGTGTTCATTGACCTTACTGCAGCGTATGACACCGTGTGGAGGGAAGGCCTAGTAGAGAAATTACTCAGAGTCATGCCATGTCTGAAAACATCCCATCTAATTAACAATCTATTAGCAACCTATTAACAAACAGATTATTCCAAGTCTTTGTTAACGAGTAGTACTAGGAAGCTGAACGGTGGCCTCCCACAGGGCTCGGTGCTCGCCCCACTCCTATTCAATCTATATACGGCTGATCTATCTGAAACGAGGTGTACAAAATTTGCCTATGCAGACGATTTGGCGATTTCCTACCAGCACAATCTCAAATCACCAACTGAACAGTGAACATCTTTTGAACGAAGACCGCGCCAAGCTTAGTGATTACTTCAAAAAATGGAAGACGTGTCCAAGCCCATCTAAAACAAAAGTCTGCTGCTTACATCTATCCAGCCGGCAAGCAAATGATACCTTGCGAGTGGAATGCAATGGCAGTATCCTTAACCACAGTCGAACCCCCAAGTATCTAGGCGTAACACTTGACCGATCGCTAACGTTCACCCTACAACTTGGAAACGTAGCCGGTAAAATGAGAGCGCGCAATAAAATAATAGCCAAACTTGCTGGAACAACATGGGAAGCTGCAGCAACAACACTCCGGACAGCAGCTCCGACTTTGGTATACTCTGTCGCGGCGTATTGCTGCCCTGTTTGGATCAACAGTGCACACACCACAAAAGTAGATGTACAACTAAACTAAACGATGAGACTGATTACTGGGACTATACTGACAACACCAACGCACTGGCTCCCAGTGTTCAGTAATAGCACAACACCAGATATCCGACGAACTGCAATCCTCATCAGAGAATATAGAAAATTAATGGCTAACGCAGACCTGCGAATCCATACCGACATCCCATACCTAACAGGACAATACCATCGATCGGCTCAAATCATGATACCCAGCCATCCGATCAGCAGTAGAATCAAATGGAAACTTTCATGCAATTAATAAATGGACTACTATATGGAGAGAAACTGCAGGATATCATTACATCCACCTGGGTCATCCAACTCAGGGTTTCAAGGGATCTGACCTACCACGCCAGGCTATGGCCAAAGCTCAACCGAGTTAGAACAGGTTGCGCGGAAATGTGCTGATTCCCTACACAAATGGGGTAGGGCAGAATCCCCATAATGTGATTGTAGATCTCCGCGGCAAACTTTCCATCACATCGTATCGGAATGTCCTGACCGTTTTTACCCTGGCGACCCGTATGATTTTATGAAAGCCACACCAGATGCAATCGAATGGCTACGTAATATAGATGTAGACATACAGTTTGTCATAATAATTTGTGTTTGTTTTTATATATTTAAATTGTCTCTGTGTATGTATGTGTTTTGTATTTTATATTTGAATGTCATATTCTTGTCGTACTCGTACTAACCCAAACTAACCCTCATACGCTAAATAAAAATAAGCAGTTAATTTTAAATCATTTATTACCATAAAGGAGAGGGTGGTAATTAACTTTATAATTGACCACTTTTCACTTTAATTAGCAGATTGTATTATAATAGGTAGGTATTCATAGGGTGTGGATTGAAACTTGTATTTTAGGTATTACGTACTTTAATAATGCAAGAATTAATTTGCATTAAATATGATCAATATAAAAAAATTCTTACTACTTTCATGCATTCATATTTTCACACATAAAACTAAATAAAAACTACTACTACTAAATGTCTAACAAAATTTCTTCATTATTTAATTTAACTTGTTTCTTTACTGAATTTAATCAATTTTATCTCAACTAACTGCTTTTCGTTCACACTAAACACCTTGTTGCTTTGCTTCTGCAATTCTCTTAATTTAACTTCACCAAGGATATAAGAGTTCGAGCAATTGAGTCGAATCGCGAGTAAAGGAATCAGGAATACATTTTTTCTAACTACAATTCTCCAACCGCCATGTTACCTTCGTCAATCTCCATTAACAGGAGGGACGCTACCGCGTTTCTGATCTAAAATCGTCCAAAAGAGTTCCTTATCCAAGCTTGAACAAATGAGAAAACCACTAAATATCTTGGCGTCGAACAGAGCTACGACTGTGTAGATGTTCTTGGTGCTAAATTCAGGCAGCGCGATGATTGGATCGATGCTTGACGGTTGAGTGTTTGTAAGGCACTAAAATGATAAAATATAATTTTTCTTACCGACGTGGACAGGGAGAACAGAGCGGGAAATTTCGCCGTTGCAGATGCATTTGAGATGTTAGAAACATGTTCTTTCTTTATTTGACATATTGATATTTAGACAACATTGACGGTGACAAAGACGTATTATATTGAAAACGATTAATAACGATTTCCTTGACGGAGTGACAAGGTGCTTTCCAGAGATTGTTGCATATAACGGAATCTATTCTACAGACAATCCAGGTTCGGACTAAGGAGTAACAGAAATACAATGTTTTAAATGTACAAATTGCTGTGTACCCTAGGTGTAATAAATATATTTGGATTTGAATTATGGCTCAATCATACTAGTTAAGATTCTCAAAGCAGACTGTGGTTTTAGACACATTTATTTTACACCTTACAAGCTCGATAATACGAAAAGAATGAATATTGTAAACTAGAAAGCGTAACTAAAGAACACTCAGTCTAGAGTTTGCACTTGATACTTGACATTGAAGGATCAAATATTATGAGTATTATCTAAACATGTTTTAAAAACAATCAGTCAAATATCAACAAAATTTAGTATAAAAGAACGGGCAATTCAAGTAGACGACAACTTGTCTGGTTGAGTAGTTCCCTTTTAATTAAGGCAAAATGCTCCTCTGGTAATAAGTTCAAATCCTCCGATCCTGATCATCTGGTTAAGTAGTTCCCTTTTAATTAAGGCCAGACGCTTTTCTGGTGACCAGGGTCAAACCTCCCGATCTTGATTATCTGGTTAAGTAGTTCCCTTTTAACTAAGGCCAAACGCTTTTCTGGCAACCAAGGTCAAACCTCCCGATCTTGACTTTCTGGTTAAGTAGTTCCCTTTTAATTAAGGCCAGAGGCTTCTCTAGGAACCAAGATCAAACCTCCCCTAAAGTTACGTCAGTGAAAAAGTAAAGTGAACCATAAATAAAAGTGAAACCTAATTAAAGCATACCGATATAATTGAAACGAATTATAACGCTCATAACAATTTAAACTAAAAGTAAACTCAAGGGAGCCGAATAGGTCGAGTCCAGTCAGTCCTCAGCGAATGGTCATGCGTTTTACGCCATTCTGGTAAATTGTATTCAGTCATAGTTTTCATTCTAAATACATACCTTCCTGTATCTGAAGACCAATATACGTACAGTTTGTTTGGGTTATTAAGTGAGTCGTTATTCCATCTGATATACAACCCCCAGCTCAAGGAGGAACGCCGCCAGTAATCCCACTCAGCAGCACGCATCTGAGAAGCGCCCAATTCCTCTTTGACAATATTAATACAATAATTAGGTATATGTATAAGTTTGCATGAAGCTGTTTTGTTATCTCTGCAGTTTTCGTGAGAACTTCCTTTGTGGTGAAGAGTGAAACATGAGGGATGAATATTTCATTGGTTGGATTCATCCGGTTGATTGACAGTCTTCTTCCGGGTTCTTTGTATGTAGGTTTTCAGACAGATCCAAAGGGCTACTCATACTACTCCAAGTGAAAGGATGATGCTGATGAAACTCCATCCGACTGGGTGGATATCCCATTTTTCGGGGGTCCTCAGGAGCGTTGATTTTTCTTCCAGCCGATGCATTTCGTCCAAATCGATTGATTCAAGTTAGATGAGCTCTTGATTTAGAATATGCGTGTTTTCTTCGGGCATTTTAATCTCAGGTAAGCTAAGCAGAACTTCTTTAACTTCTATGTTGGGGTTTGGAACCTTCGGTAAAATGCACTTAAATGGAGTTTTATCGACAATACCGAAACAGAATTATTGCATTCGACGCGCGTTTCGCTAACCATGTTAGCATCATCAGCAGATTATTAAAACTTAATCATATCCTGATATATCATAACAAAATATTCATTCCTTCTCTCTAAAACTAACATATAATTTAATTTAGTGGGACACATTGTACGCGATATTGGCGAGATAGAGATACCTAAATGATATTCGATTCTGTCCGGCTAGGTTATGGGGGGGGATTACTGTTAGTGGGTTTCGAGCATAGCGTATTCGCCCAGCAAGGCCTTCGTCCAGGCTTAGCTGGAGCTAGTGCAACCCTCCTAGATAGGTTACACCATTATTGGCTCGGTGGCACTATATTTTTAGACCCTTCAAGGTGTCGAGCATGCGCTGTCTTGAAGGATCCAACTATCCCAAACCAATCTAAAATGTAAGCTGAATCTTTGCAGCCACAGACAGAAATGATCCCACGGGAACATCCGGTTCCCCCGGCCTGGATACCAGCGGATGGGGATTTTTTTATGGCTATTACACCCGATTTTTCCTCGGGGAGAAAAAACGGTCACTGAACGTTTGCCACGTGTTCACCTAATGGCAACAAAAAAGCCGATACACAACGCGGCCGAAGACAAAGCGGAAGTCCTGCCTAGGTTATATCGCTTGCCCTCTCTATTCAAGCAAAATAAAAAACTACGTTGACAATTATTATGTCCAATCACGTTGTAGAATCCATTTTAGGAAACATTGAAATAAAATCGAATGATGATCTAAGCGGTTTATAAAAAAGCTGACCCGAAAACGTTCAGATTTACTCTGCCTTCCCCTACCATTGTATTTTTATTAGTGTTAACATTACAGGAGGCCGCCATAGGAGATATTGTCTGTATTTAAATTTGAATAATCAGATCAGTTTTGTATCTTAACGGATTAAGGCTAAATTCAGAATAACCAAGCGATCCTGACAAGTAAGCATACATTCCACAAGCGTAGGTATACAGGATGGCCCATCTATTATGTCCTATTTATTCCTTTATTTAAAAATTTAAAAGAAAGAGAGAAAAAGTTAACACAATAGTTCTTTGATTTATTTTAAATTTATAATTTATCCTAGTTTCATATATACAGGGTCTTCATTTTGTTGTCGGATGCATCCACTTCCTTATTTTAAATGGGTCACCCAATTGATAACTACGGATTTAGAATGTACCTTTAATAACAAGTTCAATTATATATACAAACAAAAATTCATATATATTTTTGTCCGAAAATGTCTTGTTTCCGGCGTTGAAATGTTAAAATATCATTAATTTTTTTATATTTTTTTAATTAATTCTTTAGATATCGTGTTTAAACTCGGTCAGTGTTATAAAAAACAATATTATTCACTAATTTTTCTTTTACCAATGGCGACCGTGAGACTGTTTTAAATAAATTTGTGTAATAATCATTATGATACGCCTCTGTTTCCATATCTAATTTCACATCTAATTATTGCACAAATCAAAAGTGAACAAAAGTGCCATTTTATATTTTTTCGCTATAGCGAACAATTTTCGTGAAAAAAAACTTTTTGTTTTAACGTATTCCTAATATACAGTGTGTGTGCAATTTTAGTTAACATATGGGAAACTTTTTTGTTATCGATTTTAACAAAAAAAAATTATTCTTCATAAAAAGTTTTGCTTGCAAAAAAAAACATTATTCGCCCAGAAAAGAATCAGTTTTTATATACGGGGTAGCCTGAAATTACAAAAACGTTAGTATTACCTAAGAGTAAACTACTCTTAATTTTCATTTAAAAAAAAAATTTATTTGAAAAAGTTGTTTAGAATCACACATTTAGATGACTTACAAAATTTCATCCTAAAATTTCATTGCAGATGTGGAGTGAATTTTTCAATTCTTAGGAAAGTCTTTGCTTGACTTCCCTAAGTATTTCTCTCTTATTTATAAAACTATGTAGATGTATCATTTAAATATGTGATTCTAAACAACCATTTCAAATAACATTTTTCTTAAAAATAAAAATTAGTGGTAGTTTACTCTTAGGTAAAACTAACGTTTGTGTGATTTCTGGCTACCCCGTATATAAAAACTGATTCTTTTCTGAGCGAATAATGTTTTTTTTTGCAAGCAAAACTTTTTATAAAAAATAATTTTTTTTGCTATAATCGATAACAAAAAAGTTTTCCATATGTTAACTAAAATTACACACACGCAAGAATTGCGCTGCAATGGAATTTTAGGATGAAATTTTGTATATCATCTAAATTTGTGATTCTCTTAGGTAAAACTAAGGTTTTTGTAATTTCTGGCTACCTCGTATATAAAAACTCTTTCTTTTCTGGGCGAATAATGTTTTTTTTGCAAGCAAAACTTTTTATGAAGAATATTTTTTTTTTACTAAAATCGATAACAAAAAAGTTTTCCATATGTTAACTAAAAGGATTAATTCCCGATTATAAAAACCGTTAATCTGTTGACACAGATGAAATAACCCTTAAAAATCTAATTCATATAAAATAAATCCAAAAAAAAGCTAATAATAATAACCAATAATAAAATACTATTTGCTAAATGTAAGATTTTTAGAATGAGTATGAAATTTTACAGTGCAATCTGGTTATTTTTTACGCATTCACAATTGAGAACAATGAAAGCATGCAATTTATTAAACTATCAAATATTTGAGGAGATGTTTATAAGTTGATTATCCGTCTTCTATTAGACAAAAAGTAAGGTATCAAAACTTTTAAATTGACAATGGTTATAGAGATTTTTAGATAAAATTAAATTTATCTGCAATAGTTATTTTATATAATATTTTCTTTTCGAAACGAATTTTCTGCAATTTTATGTTTTAACGGAACAATGGAATTAAATTCCAAAAATTTCCCGCATTTTAGTTTAAATATACTCATATCAAATTATGAAATACAAATGTCCTTGTTATCCCACAATTGTATAAAGTTTTGTATAGTTAGGTTTTTATTTTTCTTTTCATTGTATGTTTCTGTTGGTGCTTTCATAGTTTTGTGGGTTTTGTACTCTAGCTCTAGCTTTGTCTACAATTTTTAAAATTATTATTATTATATTATATTTGAACTTAATAACACGAAATATTTTTTTTAAAAGAGGGGGAGATAGGAAATAAAGTGATTAAACTCAAGTCAAAACTATTAGGTACTTCTTTGGATACATTTTTATTTAATATTAATTCAGCATATATTAATACTAATTTATGTGCTTGTCACACCCACTTGGTGTAATTGTCCATCTCATGAAATGGATATCCATGTCGTGAATTGTAACCAGATAAAAAATAATATTTTATGGCGCTATTTGGACATCCCTTCATGAAATGGAAATACTTTTAATCCATTTAATGTAGCCGTTAATATTACAGTACTTGGACACAAAAATTGTCCAGTTTCTATAATGTACATTTTAAATTTGTCCATTTCGTGTAATAGAATATCTGGCTAGCCGATGTTTTAATGGGCATAATATTAGCTTGGGCTAGTCTGGGTTAGTTTAGGCTACCCAAACTCTTTTTTTCGCGTCTAGGTATACCATAGAGCGGGGTTTCGTTCATCTAATATTTTACTTCACGCATGAACCTCTCAAAATTAACCCAAACTAGTCCAGGGCATGCCCAAAATCGACATTTTGCAAATATTTTCTAAACTTTTTTTTTTTATTTTGGGCATGCCTTAGGTTAGTTTTGTTTGGTCGCGCCCCAGAGCGCGTGAAGTGAATATTAGACGAGCACGTGTACCTAGACGTGAGTAACTAGTTTCGTCACCAGAAACTGTATACATCGATCGGTCCGAAGAACGCTAATTTCGACATTGACTTGGATTACAATAATAGCCCAGGCTCGATGCATCAGTCAAACCATGAACAAATTAGAGACAAGCTGAAATTTGGTTTGTTTGTTGTAGGGTCCTTAAAATACCATGTCTGACACCTCTAAACAAGTCGCGAAAGAGGAGATAATCGCACTTTTTAGTTTTTTGGCAATATCTTAAAAACCAAGCTATATATATAAAGAAAGAAATATATAAAGAAAGAAAAAAGTAGCATTAAATTTCCTATAAAATCAAGTTTAGCAGATATATTTTACTTTACCAGCGATGAAGCTATGGTATTGTAAATTCCAATATGTTTTAACAAAATACACATTTCGTACAAAATAATTACATTTATTAATACATTTTACGTCTTTTACACCAAAACACATTAAAGCGTAGTAATACATAAAATATTAATTTTTTATTTAGTAAGTAAGACAGTTTCCTTTTCTAGAATAAACTAAAATACTTACAGGTTACGTGTAAATAAATGATTGTAATGTATGATTTTAATTGCCTATCGAATTTATCTGTATCTTTAGATGTTATCCACCTGTAAATCCCCAACTGCCCCATTGACACAGATAATACCATTGTCCACATGCGAAGGTACACTTTAGGCCTATTTTGCGACATGAGCATGCATTTTTACAACCACCTGGTAAACAGTTGCAAAAAATTTGTTTAAGAATCAACTGGGGGGTAACATCTTGATCCATCTGCACTGGAGAGATTCCAGACTCGCTAGAAATCCATTCCCAGTCCTGAAATGGTAAACTATTATTAAACAATGCTTAACCCTTAAAGTTATTCATACATGTAAACAAGATATATGTATGTAGGGTTATTGGACTTACCGGATGAAATATTCTAAACACATGATATTGGGCTGCATTTATGGTCTATGGAAGTGAAGCCAGATTAAAATAATTATTTAAACTTTGCTTTGCTAAATACTGCTGGTAGAGAAATGTATCTGACATTATTCAAATCGGTACTTGTTGCATTTTTGACGTACACGAAAATATAAAATTTCGAAATTAAGGTATCTGCCTTTGTATATATTTGGATTGGAAAATTCTCCAAGTACTTAGATCAAAAAATTTCTTTTTTTCACATTATTGCCCAAATTCGTTTTTCCCCTGTTAAACAGGCCAGATGTAGTATCACATCCGGAAAAGGCGTGCATGGCAAGAACATTTTTTAAAGGTTCCGACTTATGCAGCAACTTTAAAATATTGGTAATTTTATTTGTTCTTTTCTTGGGCGTAGCACATACAAATTTTGTTTAGGGCAGTGGATCAATAAAAAAATTACATCAGTATCTTCACTGACTACAAACACGGCATCTTCATCACCATCTGAATATACAATTTACCGTTAATATTACATTAATTATTAATATGAATTCCCTCCTTCATCGACGACTTTCCAAGTTGCTTAATAAGACATTCCTTATTTGTTGTGTTAGACAATTTTTTTTTTTTAAATTTAAGAACTAACGAATTAAAGATTTCCTCATTTGATGCCGTTTTTCGATATGCTTTTATTTCTAATTTATGGACGTAAGAATGTATTTAATGTATTTACCAAAATATCCATTGTGGTGAATATTTAATGCCAAAATACAGTAAGTAATTCAATTCAATTCAATTCAATTCAATTCAATTCAATTCAATTCAATTCAATTCTTTATTGTCTAACAGGAATAATCCCAATAAAAAGACTATTAATGCACACATAAACAAAACTTACTAGAACCTAAAATATGTATATAAAAAAAAAATTCAATAAATCAGACACCAGCGACACTTAATCCTACAAATTAAACAATTGGACAATAAGAAGAACATCACACTTATGTCATATTTCGGCCACAAGAACCAAATCACATTAAATGCCAATTAAAACTAAAACTAAACAGAACAAAAGTAATAAAAGAAAAAAAACAATCAAAATGGGTTTATAGAGTATAGACAACTGGCAAGACTTGCTTCTTAAAAGATTTGACTGAACCCACAAATAAGTCTATATCAATGTTGCTCTGCAGAGCATTATAGTATGAACAGGCTCGATATATAGGCTCACTCCTGGCAAGATAGGTGGAGTAATTTTCTAGGTAAAATTTGCGGTGTGAACGTGTGTTCACTACTGGTACAGAAAAATTAAGACCATTAAGAAGATCAGCAGAGTCGACAAGATTGTTACATAATTTAAACAGGAAAAGTTGACTTTGTAGAATTGTACTTTGTTTGAGTGAAAGGAAGTTGAACTTTTTTAATAATAACCTCTTGGAGGGTAAAACCCACCCTGTTTGAAACTTAGATATTTTAGAAATCGCCGTTGAACATATTCGAGCCTGTCCACATGTACTTGATGACTCGGAAACCACACCAGAGCAGCATATTGCAATTTAGATTTTATTAAAGAGTTGAACAAAGTGATAAGACTGTCCAAATTCTCAAACTCTTTTGTAGACCTAATGATAAACCCTAGGGTTTTTAATGTTGATTGCACTACATGATCAATGTTGTCATTAAATGAGAGTTTTTTGTCAATCAAGACCCCCAGGTCTCTGATTGAATCAACACTGGAAAGATCACTGGAATCAATTTGATAGTTGAAGTCTAATTCGTGATTGAGATTCGAGATGGTAATCGATTTGCATTTGTTTATGTTAAGATGTAATTTATTATTATTATTTATTATTATACTGCACCAAGACGATAGTGTATCAATGTCCTTCTGTAACTCAGTACAATCTTGCAAGTTATTGATAAATCTATACAGTTTGAGGTCGTCCGCAAACAGTAAACAGTTTGACGAGATGTTCTGGGTGATATCGTTGACAAATATGGCAAAAATCAGGGGAGCGAGATTACTTCCCTGAGGGGCTCCGCTGGTCGCATTAAATTCAATGGACTGAAAACCATTGTATTCAACGAAATGGGACCTGCCACTGAGATAAGAGATAAGTAGGTTTATCAGGTTATTATGAAAACCAATTTTGAACATTTTTTGAGCAATTAGGCCATGATCCAACTTGTCAAATGCCTTCGAGAAATCCGTGTATATGACATCGAGTTGTTTTTTTGTATTTATAGCTTGATAGGCTTCTTTTAGAAATGTAGTCAAATTAGTTACAGTTGAGCGTTTAGTAAAAAAACCATGTTGAGCGGGAGTAATTAAGTTTTTAACCTGATGGAAGAGATTATCATATATACACACCTCAAAGGCCTTAGAGAAGTTGGACAAAATAGAAATTGGCCTATAACTTGAGATGCTGTTTATATCCCCACCCTTAAACACTGGACAGATCTTAGTTATTTTCCAGCGGTCAGGAAACATGTTGGTCTGGATCGCCACATTAAATATGTGGTGCAGTGGCACCGTGAGACATTGAGCACAGTCACGCAGGATGAAGGAGGGTATCTTATCATGACCAGAGGTATGTGAGTTTTTCAGTTTCCTTAGTGCTTCGAAGATCTCAGATTCAGTTACGTGAGTGATAGTGATATTTTGGGAATTGCCAGGCTCATTTAGACCATCCAAGTCAAAGTCAGAAGAAACCTCATAAACACTCCTGAAAAACTCAGCGAATCCATCTACTATACTTTGTGGAGAATCAAGGGAAGTCTGACCGAGGGTCAACGTTCCTGGAATACGTGTTTTATTGCGCTTTTGTCGAATTTATTTCCAGAAGTGACTAGGATTGCTCCTGATAGATGATTCAGTATTATTTATGTATGTCTTATATGCAATGTCGATCAACACCTTAACAGTCCGTCTTTTATTTGAGTATGCTTGGTAGTCCAAGCTTGAGCCAGACCTTTTGTATCTTTTATGGAGGTGATCCTTCACATTCAGACTGTTAATAATGTCTCTAGTATACCAGGTGGGGTACTTAACTATAGCGGACTTCACAGCATATAAGGGAACAGATTGGTCAAGGATGTTATAAAGTCTATTATAGAAGTGATCAACCGCTATATTAACATTTGGCTCATTAATTATTAGGTTCCAATCCGTGACATTAAGTAGATGATACATTAGGTTGTAATTAGCTTTATTGAAGTTATAGTTTCTACTTGTGTTGGAGCATGGAAAGTCCCCAAACCCAGTATCTGTCCTGAGCTGCATATCAAATGCAACACTAAGAGTGGGGTGGGCAGGATCCTCAGGAACCAGGGGCAGTTGATCCCTAGTTACCTCACACTCAATGTTAGCAATAACAAGATCCAATAAGTTTCCCCAAGCGTTCGAGAGAGTATTGAATTGGGTAAAGTCACACAGTGCTAAGAAATCATTTAATTGAGTTGTTTTTGCATTTGAGTTGGGGTTGAAGTCCCCGATAAAGATAACTTTGTTGTTCTGAATAGGTTCATATATAGAGAAATATTGAAATAGGCTCTGGTGTCAGTTAGCGGGAGATTTAGGTGGAATATAAATAATAAAAATAAATGCAACCGAGTCATTCAAGTAAAACTTACAGCCCAAGATATCAATATCAGGCACAAGTCCCTCTAGTTCCTCCAAATTGAGCCTTGATGCTCTAAGGTCGTGCCTAACACCGAGAAGCACGCCTCCACCCCTTGTGACATTCATGAGATCGAGTTTACGGTCAGCTCTGTAGACCACATAGTTGTCATTAAACAGTTCATTGTTAAATAGGCCATCCTGGATCCATGTCTCTGTGATTGCCACTAGATGGCTTTCACAGTGAGAAACAGATTTATGGAAATCACCGGTTTTAGTATTTAGACCCCTAGCATTTTGGTAAGTTATTTGTATATTCTTGTTAGACAACTTAATCAGTTTAAATTAACAGTATGGTTGGTGGTGATAATCTTAGGTGATCCATATTTGTAAATAATTTTCAGGTTAGCCTCACCAGCTCTAACACGTTCATCCAATTGCTGTTTGAGTTTGCGATACTCTTGTATTTGCTGAGGAGTTTTGTCATCGCTAATTGACAGATGCTTGTGTTTTGATTTTTTTTGAGTTGCGTATAACGTCATTAGCTAAGTTACCTGAATTACAGATAACTTTTATCGGCCTATTCTTACCAGCGACCACTCTTCCCATGCGAAACACTTGAAAACATGCCTGAGTTTCTCTTCCGAGACAATGGTCTACCACATCTCTAGCAACCTCACTGATGTTAGTGGTTGACTCAGGGCATTTAAATAGCATGAAGTTGAATTTGCGGCTTTCTCTCTCCTTGAGTTCACAAAACAGACTCTCAATTTCAAACTGCTGCGGTCGAGGTGCAGACTTATCTGGAGTGGCATCATCTACCTGAGGTGCAGAGGCGTCGCGAAGAACACCCAGTTCAGACTCCAGTGCGACGATTCTCTGCTCCAGAAGGCTGTTGTTGGACTTTAGAATACTGTTTTTATCATCCATCTCTTTATTCAGTAACTTGAGATAGGTGTTTTCAATTTCCGTTGCCTTATTGATGTTGCTGGATGTTGGTGTAGCGGGATCCAGACTGTTGCCGCAAACGGCAGTTGCAGCAGTGATCCTGCCCGCCAAATTTATCTCCTTGCAGCCCGGGCACCAAAAATGCAGGTCCTAGTTTGAAGGAGAATAGCACGAATCTCAGTTACAGTTTTTACGCCACTGCAAGTCTTACATATTGGTCTGCTACAGGAATCGCCCGGAAATCCAAAAGCGGTGCTTTTATCTTCCTTGGGAAGGCAACTGACATTGCACAGGTAGCAAATTTGGGGCTCATTTTGACTCATATTGCGGTTGTTGTGGATCCAACCTCAAAAAAATTTATTATAGAATATTCAGACAAAAGACACAGAAATACTTTGGTCCTATTATTTAAAACGACTTTACAAGCCACTCTGAGCAGTATTTAAGTTGCGATGACTTTTAATTTGCTGAATAATAGCAGATTTAACTTTATAACATTTTCGATTTGTTTACCACAACATAACCCTACTACTTGTAATGGCCAGTTATTAAAATATCATAACTCCGTCACTGGTAAAGCAATATATATTTGCTAAACGCAATTTTATATGAAATTGTATGCTCTTTAATTTTTCTACCTACATATTTTTTTGCAAATAGCTTTATTCTTACGATATTGCAAAAAAAAACTCGATTTCCACCCCTTTTGGGGGCTGTTTAGGAGTGGCAGGCACGGTGGATTACCGGTGGGGTTTGGTGATATTTTAAGGACCCCAATGCAAACTTATATAGCAAATTGGAGCTTGTCTCTCATTTGGTCATGGCTTCCTATATAAAGTTTCAGATAGGCCCTGGACTATATGTGGAAAAAAAGTATTTCCATTTCATAAACTGGACAAAAAAAGGTCCAAATAATGGAATAAAATAGTATTCCTTTAACTGGTTACAGTTCACTAACTGAATATCCATTTCATGAAACGGACAATTACGCCAAATGTGTGCGACATATACATGTAACATCATTCCAGGTCAACAGACGATGCTAAAAGATATGTATCACCTGTATCCACTATTATTATTATTGTTATTATTATTACACATAATTAACAAGAAAATTAAAATAATAGAAATGTACTTTTCAAAATAAATACTGTAGGTTATTCGGTATAATCAAGGTAATTTTTGAAAAATTCAGGTATATGGTAGTGAAACAAACAATATCCTCGTAAAAATATGTTTAGTTAAAAATAGAACAACTTGTTTCAGTTAACAAAACACATCAATCTATACCATCTTAATAAATAAAGAGTAATTATGTAAAAAAAATAGGCGTCTGTGGGAGTAGTTTGTTGTTTCAGGCAACTTCAGGTTTGATCAAAATTGACTCAGGTTGTTGGTTTGATCCATTCCTTATTTTCAATTGGCCATTTAACCTATGTGCACTTGCAATATTTCCATTTGAAATTATTAATTTATTTTATCTTAGATGTCAAATTTTCTCATATAAAAGTTTTCTATTATTGTAAAGTATACCAGTTTTTAAATTTACTTTTTTGTGTTAATAAATGACAATTAACCACGGTTCGGGGATTTTAAAATCATAATTATTTTTTACAATTTTTCAAATAAGAAGTTGCTAATATAGCTATTATTGTGATAAAACTGATGTATTAGATATCAGATCGACTACAACTACAGAAGAAAGACAAGACGGAACCGGGTCACAGTATTTCAGAGTTGTTTTACATTTCATTTTCACTTCACGCATGGCCCTCCGTTCGCCCCGGGCCGCAACCCAAACTAACCCAAGGCATGCTCAACGAGTTTACGAAACCATTTCCTATTTTATTTTAACAAATTAATATTACATCTAAATTCGGTCTTTCTGCATATCGAATCTTAAAATTTGAAATGACAATTTTCCTAAATCTGGTAAAACCGGCTCAAAAGACCATAAAGTGATGCATCCTAATGTACCTCGTATTTCTCAAGCCATATTTTGAAACGGTTCACTCCAAGTTTAGTACAATTTATAAGTTTAGAATAGACATGAGGCTATTTCCTACCCTAATACTGCATCAGAAAGTCTTGTTTAGTTTTTTGGTAAATCGAATCTAAATTATTCAAATTAACACGAACATTTCAGTCCAGTAAACGCTTCAATCCTCAATATATTCAATTTTACTTAGTTCGGCTCGAGAGACCATAACATGACTTTTCAAATGCACCTCTTATTTTTCCAAAACAGGTTTACTCATGTACCCATTCAAAAAAAAAATCACTTCGTTGTAGTGGCATAAGTGAATGAATAAACGCAATTTTGAAATAAGTTTATAGTACATTTAATGCAACGGTTCCCTGTCTGTATTACATCAGACATTCTAGTATTCTAGTTTAATATTTTGGTAGATCGAATCTTAACATTTAAATTGATATCAAAAGTTCCTTCCATTCCCTGCTTCTATCTACAACATATTCAATTGCATCTAATGCAACTCGAAGGACCATAACATAATACATCCAAACACACCTCCTAATTTCTCCAAGCAATATTTTTACTAGGATTTGCATATTGTGTCAATTTTAATACAATTTCTTTTCTACTTTATTGCAATGGCATAAGTAAACGAACAGACGCACCCTTGAAATAAGTTTAAAGTACATTTAGTGCAACTGTGCCCTGTCTGTACCACATCACATATTTTAGTTTAGTATTTTCGTAGATCAAATCTTAAAATTTAAATTGACATCAGAAGTTCATTCTATTCCATGCTTCCATCCTCAACATATTCAGTTGCGTCTAGTTCAGCTCGAAGGACCATAAAAATACATCTAAAGGCACCTTCAATTTCCCAATCAATAATTTTTACAAGGATAGCAGTTTTCGAAAACAATTCTTGCATAATTTACAATTTCAAAATTGCTAAACGTGTTTTAGAAAGTATCCATCATTGACATTCGTTGGTTTATTCGAAAGTTTATGTGTCGTACAAATATTTTCCATTAGACCCATTTTCCTAACATTTGAAATTGAAGCCTTAAAGCGATGATTAGCATAATTTCTCTTATAGGTGATAGTTTTACTTTACCCATCAACCCATACCTATTGGGTCCTAAATATATAATTTTCTTAATAATACACTCTAGGAAACTTAATGGTCCAACATTAGTACCGATTATTATTTAATATCACAAATGTATTAATAGTTTAATTACTCAAGGTGCATCCTTTTACTTTTCAAGAAAATTAATATTAATTTTTAACTTTGTTAAGGATTTACTTTTTCTTCGCGACCTTGCCTATTTTATAATTATGTGCTATTTATGGTATTAGTTTTAAAAAAATTAAATTAATCTAGTGCCAAGCTAATCTAAAAATATACTAAATTATCAGAAACAGGATGTTAAATAAAAAAGGATAATCAAGATATTTTGAATGGCTCAGTAGCATCATAAAAATAATTAAAAAAAAAAGTTAGGGCTCAACCGGGATTTGAACCCGGGACCTCTCGCACCCAAAGCGAGAATCATACCCCTAGACCATTGAGCCGACACGATGGATTTGGCTTGAACGTGCTTCATATTAATATGGCTATAAATTATTTGGGTTAGTTATGATTGAGGTCTTCGAAAATTTAACGTCGTAATTTTGGAAAACGTACGTCACCATACGAGGGTTATATTCGTTTAGCTTTAGATTCCAGATTTACATTTTTACAGTCGTCCAAATGAATATATTGAATTAGTAAATAATAATTAGAGAGACCAAAGACATATATTTACATGTCTTTCAGAGAGACCAATGAATGGTATCGAAAACGTGTTTTTTCTTCAAACGTCCGTAAATCCGTCATTACTCGACTATGTAGGCGGCCGTAAAGTTTCATTTCTCCTCCGCCGGAGCTTTACTTTTCACTTTTCCGCCGGTGGAGGCAAAAGTGTTACCATAGCAACATAGATACAAACAAACAACAAAACAAGCGTCAACAACTCAAGAATTATTAAATTAAAATTTGTATTTATCACTCAATTTGTGCACTACATTTCTAAAAATCACTAATTTAGGAACAAATTGGTTATTATTTAATCGAACTTACTCAATAACTGCTTATCAATACGGAATTAAAACGCAATCGGAGACGCAATTTTAAAAAAATAATTATTGTTGATAGTGTCCATTGATTTACATTACTATAGCAACAACCCAGGGCCGTATTACCCAATAGGCTAAGTAGGCTACAGCCTAGGGGCCCTTGACTTGCGATGGCCCTTGAATCCTGAATCTCAAATTAATTAAGAAAAAGTAAAATAGAAGAAAAACTGAAAAAATAGTTTACTATTAGGTGAACGGTATACAATTCCGCAATTATTTTAGGGTTTTTTGCGTTTAAAGAATCATTAGAAGTTGTCGAAAACGATATTACACAGCTCAGCCAATAGTACAAAAGTTCAAGCAAAAGGAATTAAAAATCGGTTTAGCAGAGTTCAATAAGGTTAGCAAATCATTACAAGCTACTGACATCGATGTTTCCTCAGCAGTTAATTTGTATGATTCATTTATTAAACATGTTTTACAACAACGCGAACGTTTTGCATATTATGAAGAATGTGGCAAAAAACTAACAAACTGTTCCACATACAAATCCAATAATGTAAGAAAAAAAAGTAGAAAACTATAATTTGACGAAAATAAAGAGGGTGAAATTGAATTCAGTGGAAGATATAATATGCTCATAAATACTTTTTAAGTTATAATCGATAACATTCTTGCGAAACTCAAGAAGCGGCAAACTGCTTATCTTAACGTTTCAAATATGTTTGGGTTTTTATATTTAGAAAATTATTCTGGAGAGAATATTATATTTCCAAGAGCACTGTCCAAACGATTTAGACCAAAGTTTAGGAGCCGAATGTATTTGTTGTAAATATTTTATCTCAGAAATTAATTCGGAAATTATCAATTCAAGGGAAATGTTAAAGTTTATAAGACAAAAAAATAACGTTTTCCAAACGTAGATATTGCGTTAAGGATATTTTTAACCATGGCAGTAACTAACTGTAGTGGGGAGAGATCATTTTCTCCATTAGAAAGGGTAAAAAGTCATAAAAGAAATTCATTAGGTGATGAAAAAACTAATCAACTTTCTTTGTTGGCTATAGAACACGATCTTCTCAATAAAATTCCTACTGAAAATATTATTGAGAGTTTTGCGACCAAAAAATCACGAAAACGAGCATTCATTTGAGTACACACCACTATCTAATTATATTCTTTTTTTAACGAAAATGTTTTGGGTTAATGATTTAAAACATTCTTTGATTTTCGGTGTCCTTTTTTTTAAAATAAAAATGTATTTTTTAAATCAAGATATTATTATAATATATACCTTTAAAAACTATTTTTGTTTCTGTTTCACATTTTACTTTATCAAAAAAAAATGTCTACCCTACCATAAAATATGCTGAATGCTCTGGATAGGGGGCTCTAAGTAATCTTTAGCCTAGGGCCTCTTCAATGGTTAATCCGGCCCTGCAACAACCTGTGCCTATTCACTGACACCGGTCTAAGCCGCCTTGCGAACCCACTTATCTTTAATAATTATTATTATTATTACTATTAAAAAGAGATGTTTTTCCATTAATTTGTCGACATTTGAAGAAAAAACAGCATATTTTATTTGGAGGAAAAGTTACTTTTCATGGCTTGCTCTCTATTAACAGCCTCACTCCGTTCGGCTGTTAAACACGAGCGCGCCATGAAAAGTATCACTTTTCCTCCATATAAAATAATATACTATTTATAGTTCAAGTCGGAAATAATAGTCAGTGACTCATTTTTAGTTTTAAGGCGCGCCTCGAGGGGTAAGGGAAGAGAGAAGGAAATTCCAGCGGCGGATACAATTGCTTTGTAAATTAATATGTTATAATAACTATATAATGGAATAGTAATAAGTAAACTTAGGCAAACATTCACTTAAAAAAATAAAGTTTATGCACATAAATATGCATGATTTTAGTCTAAAATATGCAAAAATACGTATATTTAAAATTATTCCTAAATCTAGTAATAAGCAACAAAATTGTACTACAAACAAATAGTAAAATATTCATTAAGGCAAGAAAAAAAAGGGTCATGGATGATAAGGGGTTTTTCTTATCATAAAATACCATATTCAACATCAATAAAACTTTAAGTTTACTACTCGTTATCGGAGGTTTGATCAGAATTTGATTCAGAATCATTACTATCACTACTTTCGGACCCAACATTGATAAGAGTTCAACTCTAACTTCGACCGTAGTATCCAAATCCCACATATTTTGTTGAATTGAAAATGATGAAAAAAAACGCAAAAATGCGATTTGCGTTGATATTCATTTAGTTTCCAAAAGCAGAGTTTAAAAATGTAAAAATACAAACACACGAGTGTTTATAATATAGTTATATAATTAAAGAAATGCATTTTTAGCAATATTATTAAACATTATCATAATTAAAGCAAAAATAAATAAAAAAATTAAGCGAGTTTGCTAGTACTCGAGACTAATGTGTAAACATATCCTATAACGACATCGGTTGTAAAAAAAATTACAGCAGCAAGTTATGTTCCCAAGCGGTAAACCATCCAAGTACTAATCACGCTCGACGTTGCTTAACTTCAGTGATCGAACGAGAACTGGCATTTTAAACGGCATTATAAGATCCTTTACACAAATAGTGCACTATATAAAAAATCGGCCTTTCCTATTGGCCGATCCGCATGGCCTTCTGCTCGCTTCGCTCGATATGGGGGCTCAAGGAAAGGAAACTAACCAGGTGCTAACCCAAACTAACCCAAGACATACCCAAAATCAAGGAAAAAACTGTTTAGAAACATAATCTTAGAAAGAATAATAAAAAAAAGCAACGGGGTTTGAGCCCGGGCCGTCCAGGTGAGACCCAGTTGTCAAAACATCTACACCAAGAGACCTCTTGACAGAAATCGTTTGCATCACGAAGACATATTGTAATACGAGATGGATCGACCAATAGGAGAGGTCGATTTTTACATAGTGCACTATTTGTGTAAAGGATCTTAAAAAGCTTTTCAACGTGCTATGGTCCTTACCTGTACATTTTAGCATGTTGATAGAATAAAAACAAAAACATTCGCATTTATAATATTAGTTAGGATTCTTTAATAATACGCACTGGCAGCTTCGGAGCGGATTAATTCACTGCACAAATTCGACACGAAAATCTAATGCCACCAGGAATAACATCAACATATGAACACAGCATATTTACCTTATAATCTTGGGCCGACATCCTTTGATTTGGGACAATCAATAACCAGCTTTTTCAAATTTTACTGCTTTAAACGTCTGGGCTTCTGAATAATACTTTTGACAGTTCGTATAATATAAAATAATAATGTGCTTTTTTATCATCTAAAATCCGTTTGAAACGATTTTAAATGGCAAAATTGTATATAGTACTGTCCTAGCGGCTAGAATCGGTTTACACATTTACTTTCCATTTGCCGAGATTACCCTCATACCGCCGCGTAAGATGTTTACACATCAAAAACTCAAGGGCATTCAAGATCAAATTACCTCAATGTCATTCAAGGTAAAACACACCACAAAACAGTCCCAAGGACCTTCAAGGTCATACATGCTTGGAGCAATCCCAAGGTCATATGCGCGACCTTCAACAAAAACTCAAGGACATTCAAGGTAAAATGTCAAGGACATTCAAGGTGAAATTGGGCCAATGTCGTTCAAGGTCGAATACACCTAAGACCAAGTGGGCGGGGTTTATCTCAAAGTCGCCGGAGGGTGGTGAGGGGGCAAAAAATTGGAGGGGGAGAATTGAGGCCGTCTAAAGCACTCTACTGTGGATTAATTCGCTGCATACTTTCAACACGAAAATCTACAAAGCTTGTTCTTTTACCAGCTACTCATCTTGGGCCGACATCCTTTGATTTGGGAAAGTCAATAACCAAATTTTTCAAATTTTAGAAGAGGGCTATGACTCAATATTATTTTAAACGTCTGGACATCTGAATAATACTTTTGACAGTTCGTTTAATTTAAAATAATAATATGTTTTTTTATCATCTAAAATCCGTTTAAAAACGATTTTAATTGACACAATTGTATAAAAATCACAAAATTTGGACTCTTTTAGGACGATAGCCGTGGCTTCGGACGAATTTGTCGTGGATTTTGAAGCGAAAATTCATTTTAAATTCAACCGTCTATTAAAAAAAACAAACTTATAGAAGGAAAATTATAGAAGAGGGCCATGACTGAATATTGTTTTAAAAGTCTGGGCATCTGAATAATACCTTTGACTGTTCGTTTAATTTAAAATATGCTTTTATATCATCTAAAATCCGTTTAAAACCGATTTAAATGGCCAAATTGTATAAAAATCCTTCACCGGCTTATAATGTCACAATCGGTTTACACATTTTCGCCCCATTTGCCGAGATTTACCCTCATACCGCCGCGTAAGATGTTTACACATAAAAAATGTGCAGATATGAAAACCGAAAAAATTACCCTTCACTTTTAGATAGGAAAATCTATTAATATAATATAATTATAGTCAAGAGCGATCTTATCGTGCGGGTCCAAAGGTCACAATTTTCAGTAAAAACTTCATTTGTGGCAGATTTTGCGTGTAAAATCTGTCAAAGTAATGACATTTAATGAAAAATAATAATAAATAATAAATAAATAAATAATAAATAAAAATGTGACCTTTGGACCCGCACGATAAGACCGCTTTTGACTATAGCCATAACGTTACTGTAATATTTTTAACCTGTTCTGATTCTGTTTAGCCCGTTTTGGCTATTTCTAGTCACTTTTGGTTAGTCGTTCAAACAACTTTCCGTTAGTTCCAACTTATTGATTACGCGGCAGTATGAGGGCAAAACTCGGCAAATGGGACGAAAATGTGTGAACCGATTTTAGCCGCTAGGGCGGTATTATATCCAATTTGCCATTTAAAATAATTTTAAATGGATTTTAGATGATAAAAAAGCATATTTTAAATTAAACGAACAGTCAAAATTATTATTTATTAATTATTATATTCGCAGTGTATTTGGATCCATAGCACAGCTTATTTTTAATGGACTGTTGAATTTAAAATGAATTTTCGCTTCAAAATCCACGACAAATTAGTAAGAAGCCACGGCTATCGTCCTAAAAAGTCCGAATTTTCGGGTTTTTATATAATTTTGTCATTTAAAATCGTTTTTAAACGGATTTTAGATGATAAAAGAACATATTATTATTTTAAATTAACCGAACTGTCAAAAGTATTATTCAGATGCCCAGACGTTTAAAACAATATTGAGTCATAGCCCTCTTCTAAAATTTGCAAAATTTGGTTATCGACTTTCCCAAATCTAAGGATGTCGGCCCACGATTACTAGGTAAATAAGCTGTGTATATATCTTGATGTTATTCCTGATGGCATTAGACTATCGTGTCGAATTTGTGCAGTGAATTTATCCACTCCGAAGCTGCCAGTAAGTATTATAAAATAATCCTAACTAATGCGAATGTGTTTGTTTGTTTGTTTCTTAAGCTTTCACGCATAAACCGTTCCGATCATCATGAAATTTTGTACAAATATTTTCAAGAGTATAGTAAAGAACACAGGACATTTTTAGCTTTTATCCGAGGCATCGTTCGCGTTGATTTTTTATTATTTTAAACTTGGTTATTAAACCTAATTTTTATTCTATGACCAAGGTAAAACGCAACAATGGCCATAGCATGTTAAAAATGACAGTTCTCGTCCGATCACGAAGTTAAGCAACGTCGGGCAGGGTTAGTACTTGGATGGGTGACCGCTCGGGAACACAACGTGCTGCTGTCGTTTTTTTACAACCGATGTCGTTAGAGGATATGTTTACACATCAGTGTCTCGACTACTACCAGACTCGCTCAATTTTTTTTTAGTCATTTGAACTGACTCCGATACGTTATAATCAAATTTAATCTTTTTGGTTAGTTTTGGTTAGCTACAAAAATTCGGTTCGTTTTGATTAGTTTTAACTTACTTTAATTTTTGCAATCTATTCCGATACGGTTTAGCCCGTTTTGGTGCTTTTGGTTACTTGTGATTAGTTTTGGTTAGTCATTCAATCAGCTTTCGGTTAGCTTTAGTTGGTTTTAAATTATTTTAGTAATTTGAACCGGTTCCGATACGTTATGGTTAATTTTAGTTAGTCGGCAAAATTCGGTTAATTCAAGTTCGTTTCACCTTATAAGCCTAATATTTTTAATCTGTTCTGATATGTTTTAGCCCATTTTGGTGCTTTTGGTTAGTCGTTCACTTTCGGCTAATTTCAGTTAGTTTTAATTTATTTTAGTTATTTGAACCAGGTCCAAAACGTTATAACCAATTTTAGTGTTTTTGGTTAGTCACCAAAATAAGGTTAATTTGAATTAGTTTCATATTACTTCAATATCACTAAACTTCGGTTAATTTAGGTTAGTTTTAACTTACTTCAATATTTTAAATCTATTTCGATACGTTTTAGCCCGTTTTGGTGCTTTTCGTTAGTTTTGGATAGTCGTTCAATACACTTTCGGTTAGTTTCAGTTAGTTCCAATTTATTTTAGTAATTAGAACTGATTCCGATACGTTACAATCAATTTAAGTTTAAATAAACAAGCTAACATGATATCTCACGGGTACGTCGTCATGAATGTGGCAAATGTAGCATGCATTTTTTCACGATTTGAGGCCCTATTTAGGAAAACATAAACATTTTCAATGTTAAAACAAAACGATAACCTAAACCCGCAAGCGCGACTATGCAACAGATCTCTCACAGGGTACATGCTCGTTTACTGTTGCAACGTTGCGACCTCCGCCCGACGGTCATAAAATATCAGTACATTTACGACCGTCGATCGCGAACCTCTGTTAAAGTACAGCTGCTTCAAATGCTCCGCGTAACGCGCGTATACGGGCCACAATGAATTTGGCAGCGGTGCACGTTTTGTGCCAGAACTCTGTGTCCGCATTTAGAATAAGCGGCATTTTGCGAGCATTTCATACCAGATTTATTGTTAAATATTAAATATTACTTTAAGCCGCTCACGTTGGTCTGTTTTCGAACGAGTGACTGACGTCACTGACTATTATTTCCATCTCAAGGTATAGTTACCTAAATTTTGATTAAAATTATGTAATTTCATTTAAAATAATAATAGATTAGATAGTACCAACCCTATTCGATAAATTTCACTTGTTTCTCTCATGAAATTTTGATGTGGAAGTGACAAGGAACATCTCATTGACACCCTTGATTAATTGCAACCCCCAGTTATTTTTGATAGTCCGGGAAAATTAAATTAGAGTGAATATATGAAAAATATATATAAAAATGGGCTTTTATATGTCTGACTAAAATTTTGCTGTGGAAGTGGCAAGGAACATCTCATAAATACGCATGACTAATAACTGCAAGCACCAGTTATAGTTCGCCCAGCCGTTGTTGACCCTCGAAACGCATGCAATTGCATGCGTTTCGAGGGTCAACAACGGCTGGGCGAACTATAACCCTGATAGTCCGGGAAAAGTAGACTAAATGTTTCCAAAATATTTAAAAAAATATGCTTGTATATGTTTCACTACAATTTTGATATGGAAGTGACAAGGAACATTTCATTGACACGCTTGATTAATTGCAATCCCCAGTTAACTCTGATAGTCCGGAAAAGTAGACTGAATATTTCTAAAATACCTATATAAAACAATATGCTTTTATATGTTTCACTAAAATTTTTATGTGGAAGTGACAAGGAACATCTCCTTGACACGCTTGAGAAATTGCAACCCCCAGTTAACTCTGATACCTAGTCCGGGAAAATTAGACTGAATATTAGAAAAATATATATAAAAAAATTTACTTTTATATGTTTCACTAAAATTTTGATGTGGAAGCCACAGGGAAGATCTCATTGATACGCATGTATAATGGCAACCCCCCAATTAATTCTGATAGTCTAGGAAAACTAGTTCTTATGAAAAATGCCATTATAATATGAATTTTTCGAATAAGTGTGATACATCATTGGTTTTGGTACCTTAGAAGCTCTTAAATCGGTAATAAAAAGTCCAGAGCCGTATTTAATAAAATACATTTGATAATGACAGCTCTAAGACGAAACGTCGGTTTGAAAATCTGATAACACCATCTTGTAGAACAGAAAAAATGGCAATGTCAAAGTGAAATTTATTTTGGTATATCTATTCAAATAGAGTCATAAAAAAAATTGGGCGAGTCTGCTAGTACTCGAGACACTGATGTGTAAACATATCCTGTATCGACATCCTCGACATGAAAATCTAATGCCACCTTAGACCGCGTGACGCCTGAATATAGGCAACAACTTATTTAGAATTGGTTGCATATATTCTGGCGTTAGAAGGAACACGTTTAACACTAACGATTACAGACAGCCTGCATAACATATTCCAGTCACAGATACCGCCTGACGTGCGTTGTTTAATGTTTACATTTGTAACGTTTGCATTGGAATGTCTAATATTACACTTCACGCATAGCCCTCTGCTGGCTTCGCTCGCTACAGGGGCGCAACGAACAAAAACGAGCCAAAAACTTTTTACAAATATAATTTAAAGAAAATAAAAAATAGGATTAAAACTAGGTAACCGTAAAAATCAACGCGAGCGAAGCCACGGGTAAAAGCTAAAAGTGCCCTATGTCTTTTACTATACTCTTGAAAATATCTGTACAAAATTTCATGATGATCGGTTCAGCAGTTTTCACGCGTGCAAAATAGGATTAAAACTAACCGTAAAAATCAACGCGATACTCTTGAAAATATCTCTACACACAACAACGGTTGAGTAGTTTATGCGTGAAAAAACAAACAAACACATTCGCATTTATAATATTAGTTAGGATTCTTTAATAATACTTACTGGCAGCTTCAATCGGAGTGGATTAATTCACAGCACTAATTTGACACGAAAATGAAATGCCACCAGGAATAACATCAACCTATGGACACATGTTATTCACTACCGGCGGCATCCTTTGATTTGGGAAAGTCAATAAAATATTTTTGCAAATTTTAGAAGAGGGCCATGACTCATTATTGTTTTAAACGTCTGGGCATCTGAATAATTCTTCGACAGTTCGTTTAATTTAAAATAATGCTTTTTTATGGTCTAAAATTTGTTTAAAAACGATTTTATATGGCAAAATTGTATAAAAATCCGAAATTTCCGGACTTTTTAGGACGATAGCCGTGGCTTCGGACGAATTTGTCGTGGATTTTGAAGCAAAAATTCATCATAAATTCAACCGTTTATTAAAAATAAGCTGTGCTATGGATCGAAATACACTGCGAATATAATTTAATGAAAACCTAATACCGCCCTAGCGGCTAGCTTTTTAGAATCGCCATTTGAGTCGTTGCAATCGCGGCTGTCCTGGATTAGCTTGCTCCTCAATGCGCATGGGTTATGTCACATCGGTTTACACATTCCGTCCCCACATTTCCGTCCCATTTGTCGAGATTTACCCTCATACCGCCGCGTAAGATGTTTACACATCAAAAATGAAATCGCGAATATTCGGCTTTTTCCAAAAATCCTCGGAAGTATTCGTAATTTTTAAACTTGTAAGGTGGCACTTTGATCAGCATTTGCCTCCATTTAACTGACACCGTATCTCGAATTTGGGACACCCTGTACATACATAATAGACATGCGCTTTGCTTTAAAATATAGTTTAGAGCTCGGAACTGTATTCGATTAATTCAAGTATTCGATTATTCGACTATTCTAAATCTAAATTTGAATTTTTTGTTAGTTAAAATATTCGACAATTCGAATATTCGTCTATTCAAATAGATATTCGAATTATTCGACTATTCGAATAAAATACCATATTGCTATTCGATTACTTATATTTTAAAAATTTCGAACCCTAGTTACAACAATAATATAATCCGTCAATGTTTTGTTCTGTCAAGTAATAAAAAAACACTGTTAAATTTCCTGTATTTTCATTTTATCCATTATTTCCTTAATTGTCGTTATGGTATTTCGCCAGTTTACAGCTGAGGATAAGGCTGCTATGCTTCAAATATTTTTAATGAGAAACCAAAGTGCAACAGCTGCACGTAGGGAATATGTGAGGCGTTTTCCATTATGCGCGGTTTCCTCGAAACGGATGTTCCTAAGACTGAATAAAAAGCTAGCTGAAGAAGAACATACATTAAATTTTAAAAATGTGGTTCGAAATTCTCGAGTAATAAATGAAGACAATTAAATTAATGTATTAGGGATATTTTGAAACAAGTCCTGCAACCTCTATCAGTGCTTGTGTTTAAGAAACTGGCATTAGTTTTGAATCTATTAACACAATTTTGAGAAAAGGCAAATATACGTTATATAAATATCGAAATGTCCAGACACCAAGTAACGACCATCGTCGAAGGCGACGAGAGTTTTGCGAAATGTTTCTTAATCGGTACCATGCGAGGATCACATTCTTTTTAGGAAAATTTTGTGGACCGATGAAAGAGTATAAATTCATAGGAAATGTTATAGGGAAATATGTCTGAAAGCTAAAAAAACAGTTATACAATTTTTCATCGTGCTATCTAATGATATTTTGTAGATGTGAGTAATTTTCTATTTTTTCGGGAAGAATTCTCCGTGCTGTGTATTGTGGATGATTGATCAGAAAGATTTTTAGAATAGTTTGGGTTCGTTCGGGTTAGTTCGGGCTATTACTTAAAACATGCGCGATTTTTATAGTAATGCTTTTAAATGGCTTGTTACATGTATTACAGATCCCTGGATAATTTTCCATAAAATGTTCTTCTTCAACTGAAGCTCATTTTATTAAAAATGTTTGCTGGGAAGATGCAATTACATATTCATGCTAATAATCTAATGATATGAGCATATAAAATATTTGAAATATATGATTAACAAATTGAAATATTAACTCTGATGGTGTTTTCAATTCACCTCGTGTAATGTTAGGTAAGTATTTAGTACCATTCGATTTGATATTTTGTCTTCAAAACGGATAGTAAATTATTCTTTTGATATTATAATACTTATTTCACAACCGCTAGATGTATTTTATTACTGAATGAAAGCAAAACCTAGCTATAAAAAATAATGAAGCATATTTTTCACTATTTATTTCGACTTTTCTGAAGAAGTGATTTTAGTCGTCCGTAGTTTTAGTAATCTCAAGGCTTTGAATTTTTGCCTGTATTCAAGGACTTGTATGACGGAGATATTATAGTTAGATCTACTTAAAAACCTGTACCTCCCAAATCTTCTCTACATATTGTCAGTTTGGAACTTTTCAAGAAGCACATACCTAAATTCAAATTTAAATCAATGTTTGCAAAGAAAAAATAAGCTACCAAGTCAATAAGAGCAGCAGTCGTATACTTCAGTGAAGTAAAAGTGTCTTTTGGTAATTTTCCAGTTTGGCAAATTTACATTTTCCCATGCATCCAAATATTTAACAAATTTCTTAAGAAATTTGATGCCTAAGGAAAAATGGTTTCGCTCAGTGAGTTTCTTAAGCAAATCCCTGTACTGGAACTATGCAAGTTTGCTACTTTCCCTCATAACAAAGTTTGTTATGTTATGTTTATGAACTCACCTGTACCAATATTTTTTTTGGGTTATCTTAAGAGCTGCGATATTTTTTTTCATCAAATAAACGGACTCCTAACAATATATTGTGTCTTTCCAAATATGAAGGATAAACAACTTTTTGAGACCAGGCAGGGGCTAATTTAACAATACTATTAAAATCATTTGTATAAATTTGTGTTAAGTCGGCAATATTTGCTGACATCATTAATTCTTTTCCTCAATATGGGGAAACATGAATGATTCATCGATTTTTTTAAATAAGCCAATTATTTCTAATAGACTTAAGAAGGTAAACAGTGTCAAATATAAGAAAAAAAAATTGATCAGGATCGAGAGGGTTTCTTATGCAATGTTTATCAACATTATTTTCAACACACAGAGGTAAGTTAGTTTGAAACAAAAGTTATATGCTTCGGTTTATCCGATGCTTATTATAAATCAATGAAACCACATTGTAGCTCGCATCTGTTAATACCTGGATAACGTTCAAAACCATTCCCTTTGGTATGTCTGATGGCTCCAGGAGCCACGTAAATATAATCGAAGACCCTGTACAGCTGAAAATGAATTTAATTTAGACTTATTTGAAACACTGACGTATTTCATCCATTTTATATTTGTCGTTAGTATCTGCAACAATGAGAGCGTATCCTTTTCGTTCGGCCACCCTGTAGCTCTCTAATGTAAATAAAACATTCGATAATATATCTCTGTCGTGCTACGGAATCTGTTTGTTTTTTAAAGAAGGTAATAACCCAAATATTCACTGTTACGCATATTTTTTCAATTGACCAGATTTTACGATTTAATTAAATTCAAATATTTATAACAGCATAAATTTTTACCATTGGAATTTAGTAGTATTATTGGTTGGGAATAGTTCACTCGTGTAAAAGAAAATCCGGATTCAGTCGAACTAAAGAATGTTAATTTGCATAATGATATTTCACTTAATTAGGTTTCATAAGGTTGTTTATTTATATATAGCTGTAGGTACCGCCAAATAGATAAATATTTATAGCACCAAATCTAAGGCTCATGTGAACAGGGTGGCTCGAATTCGAGTCGATGTATGGGGGTTTCGAAAACCGTAAGAGATGCAGTGTCGGTCAAATTAAGGCAAAATTGGGCCTTTAGGTATTTAAAAATAGGCCGTTTAGAAAGTTATAAAATTTCGGGAGATATCCGAAAAAAATCAAATTTTGAAAAATCGTTTTATTTCTTTCTTAGGCTAATCAAAAACGGCTTTCAAATTGAATTGCACCTTTACATTGCCACTTTTTCCGCTCTATCCAATGGTGTTATTCAGTTTGGAATCCTTACGTTTCGCCTCCAAGAGGTCGTCATCAACTATTTTTTAAATACGAACTTAATTTTTTATCGCTTTTCAGATGATATTGGCGTTATTATTATGACTTTTGTGTTTTTAATTTTTTATTATTTATTTAAAATTTTTATTTTAAATTTTTGTAAGTGCTTATTTTGCTTTGGCGTTATTTTAAATAGTTTGTTACTTTTGAAATTTTTATATTCTATGAAAATATTTTATTTAGTGTTTTGTGTTAAGTGGAAAACTGAAGCCTTTATTTTTAATAAAGACAAAAAATAGTTAAATTAAATAAAATAACATTTTTACACCAAATTAAACTAAATAATTAGAAAAAAACTAAAAATAAGAATTAAAAGGAATAAAAAATAATTAAAAACACGTATTCATAATAATACACCAATATCATCGGAAAAACGATAAAAAAATTAAAGAAGTTCGCATTTAAAAAAAAAAAGGTTGAAGGAGATCTCTTGAAGATGAAACGTCGTATTCGAAACTGAAATCACCATAGGATAAAGCTGAAAAAGTGGCAATGTAAAGGTGCAATTCAGCTTGAAATCCGACTTTAAATAAGCTCAGGAGAAAAATGAGTTGCCGATATTTCGATTTTTTCCGGATATCCTCGGAAATACTCGGAATTTGAAAACTTTCTAAACAGCGTATTGTTAGGCAACTAAATGCACAATTTTGCCCTGATTTCACCGGCACTGTGTCTCTTACGGTTTTCGAGTTCTTTATACATGGAATCGAATTTGAACCACCCTGTGCAGGGTGCCCATTTAAATAATTCCGATCAGAATATTTCGAAAACTAAAAAATTTGCCTATCAATAGCCCGTTTAACTCAATGATCTTGTCAGTAGAGCCTATTTTTAGATCGGAAAAAAGCGACCAATAAACATGGCACAACTCTATACAAAACCTATATAAACTATAATTTTCAAAACTCTCCATTACCTGTTTTTTAGAATAGATATCCACATTTAAATTTATTTAATAAAAAAAATGTTCTTATTAATGCTTTGACACCTCAAATCATTTGTTGATTTATGCTGATAGCGGTATAAGTATGGCTTCCTATTTTCAAAACATAGTATTCGCCTATGCTACGCGAAAGCTTATATATAGCTTAAAAGCTCATTGAGTTAGTAAAACATAAATTTTATACCGCCCTTAGTAGCCCAAAGTTGCAAAAAATAGTAGATAAGTTACTACCACCAGCGAATATTAACTACGACAAGAAGGTCCACTTAATGACAAGAGAGCACTACAAAGGGATCGTCGTTTAATTTCTTCGTTGCCTGGTAACGACCGGCGAATTTCGCCGCACACAGGTTGAATTTAAATAAAAGCTGGCCATAAACGATATTTTCGTTTGCGGTATATTTAATCAAATTTATGACGAAATTATTTATAGCACTCTAACACTCTATTTGGCTTTGGAAAAACACAATTGATATCTTCTGAATTGTTTGCAGCTCCATGTCAAACTTACGTCATGTTTTTTTTTATTATTATCACCAAATAAATTTTTTAATAAAGTTTGTATTCAACAGGCTGTTTCAAAAATCTAATTAGTTATTATTGATAACAATACTCAAGGTATGTAATAACTAATATTTAAAAGATTTTGATTTTGTGCCAATGATTTCACTATATTTCCGAATACTAATATTCTGACAAAAGACATCAAGAAGAAAATGGTGCTTGATTTTTCCCCATCTTTTAATATTTAATTAAATTTTGGCCTTTTGGGTGTTTTTAAAATTGGTTAAAGGTTTCGCACAATATTTTTACTGTATATTTCATTCCTATTTTGTAATACAATACAACTAAAAAATACCGATATTATCTTATATCGAATATTGACTCGACTATATAATTTAGGCGTGAAAATTAATCTGACAAAAGGATGAGCTGGTCTATGGCCGCCGCGTCAAAGGTCGCCTGCCAACATGATTGTTTTATTTGTATCATGGCCTGCCGATATCGTTGACATGCCGCCGCGGAAAGTGATCCTTCTTATCAAATAGTTTTGCCCAAATACATAATAAAAAGGTAAAGACTGATATACTACACAGCTAACGTGTAAACACTCCGTTGAGGATATGTGTTGGTGTTATACCTAATTGTGCAACAACTGAAGTACTGAAGCCAGATTATCAGGAAATGGCGCGTCGAAATGAGGAGCATTATAAGATCCTTTACACAAATAGTGCCCTATAAAAAATCGGCCTCTCCTATTGGTCAATTCGCATGGCCCTCCGCTCGCTTCGCTCGCTACGGGGGCTCAAAGAAAGGAAACTAACCAGGTGCTAACCCAAACTAACCCAAGACATACCCAAACTAATCCAAGACGTACCCAAAATCAAGAAAAAAACTGTTTAGAAACATACACTTAAAAAATAATAAAAAAAGGAACGGGGATCGAACCCAGGCCGTCTAGGTGAGACCCAGCTGTCTAAACCTCTACACCACCACACTCCCGAGAGCTCTTGGCAGAAATTGATTGCATCACGAAGACATATTGTAATACGTGATGGATCAACCAATAGGAGACGTCGATTTTTACATAGTGTACTATTTGTGTAAAGGATCTTAAAATGCAAATGAGGATCCCTTATTGGCTAAATTTGTAACGTGCGCAGCTTTCCCTGCTGCTGTCTTGTTTGAGCATTTATGTTTCTCTGTTTTTTTTTGCTTCATATATTGTACTGAAAGTATTTTCAAATGTCATTTAAATTACCCTTAACTCAACGCATTATTAAATTATTGGAATTTTAAAAGCTATATCTGTTGTAAAGTTATCGGTACCGGGTGGGCAAGAAATTGAATAATCGATTAAACGCTTAATATTTTAGCAAACAACTGAATAACCGATTAATCGATATAATCCATCATCGATATTTTCTGAAATGTTAATCGATAAGTCGATTAATCGGTAATTTCTTAAAAGTGAATCGAATAATCGATTACTGTCGCCCACCCCTAATCCCATAATATTGTAGTAAGTGAAACTGAAGCTTAAATTTCGGCAGAATCATTATTGCTGATGCAAGACTGATGTTATTATAAAAAGAGGTAATAAATACTTTGGCTGAATCAGCAGATAAAAATTTATAATTTAGTTTTAATTTGTAAATATGGCTTTAATATTACCTTGGGATAGTCAGAATATAAGCAATTGTTTTTGAACAACAGCTGCACTGATGCTTCTATATTTTTTACTAGTTTCGTTCCTATTAGATTAATTTAAGAAAGAAAACGATAACTCTGAAATACATGTATGGCAAAATTTCAGGCCCTCCTCAACGCGTTTCTGTCGTCCGCTTAACATTCATTTTGCTCGTGAGACTCCTGAATTAACCTTTGCAAAAACAAAATTTGAATCATCGAATTAAAAATTTAAAACCCTTTTCTTTACAACGAAGGAGCCCTTAATTTTCAAAATCATTTTCTAAAACGATTTATGAACATACAAATGATTTTTATACATGATTTTTATCGTTAGTGATAATTGATACTCCCTATATATAAATATAGATGATGAGCAAAAAAATCAACAATTATTTCTCTAAAACACGATATATTAAACGTGTAATACTTAATAACTTGTATGTCTTATTTCTGGTAAACCTTATTATGGCCAGCTTTCCTAGAAATTTGACCAGTGTGCGCCGGGTCCAAAGGTCACATGCCAGTATCATGCTAGTTTTCGCGAGGGGAAGGAGACATACCGTTGACGTGCCGCCGCGTAGAGTGAATCTTCTTATCGTAGTTATTATTCGCTGCTACCACCCTACTTTTTAATTGCTTTTTGTAATTAAATTTGGTAATTTGTATTTTATATAATGCAATAATGTAGGTGCTTATTTATTTGCATGTCATTGACACTTCTTCGAATTAATCATCAGAAACTATATTTCTACGACCTGACATTTTCTAAAAGGGATTGGTTGCAGTAATAACAACTAATTTTTTTATTACTTTGTGTAACCAAAGTTGGTAATTTGTTTTCTAATTTTGATATTTAAGGTGACACTTTTCAAAACTCGTTGTCGAAAGACTTTAATTTCTTCCACGCGCTTGCCATAATTATTTGTACAGAGGAGTGCTTCACACAAGGACTTCACAGAAAGCAGATCTACATATTTTTAGACAGCCAGGCGGCCCTAAAAATTCTAAAAGCTTTCAAGTGCGTGTCAAAGCTAGCCTGGGAATGTATGCAAACCCTAAAACAACTAGCAACACACAACCAGGTAACTTTAATGTGGGTGCCTGGCCATAGAAGTATTGAAAAAGCAAACTGCCTTGCCAAAGCAGGAGCTAGAACACCATATTATGGTCGAGAGCCCTACTGTGGCCTTATGACGAGCCACATCACCGTAGAACTAAACAAAAGGGAAAAAGACTAACTGTCGTCCTTCTGGAGAAACAGTCCAGGGCTAATTCAGACGAAAAGGTTTATCATCACCTCTTCGAAAAGAGCAGAACAGCTCTTAGACATGAACAGAGCAGATATTAGAGGCGTCGCCGGACTGCTCACGGGACACTGATCGGTAGAATACCACCTAAAAGCAATAGGCAAAGCAGAAGAAGACCAATGCAGATTTTGCAATAATGCAACTGAAGCCGAAGAACATCTACTCTGCCAATGTCCGCTCCAACTCTGCAAAAGCCTCAAGTACCTTGAGTATAGCTATCACCTTAAGAAGTGAGTCAACTACCTCCCAAGAAAATAGCATCCTTTGCAAGAAACCTACGTCTCTGCGACACAAATTTAGTTGTAGGGTCATGCACAAAATATCTGTAAAGGTAGCAGTGCCGGGCGGCTGAAACTAGCCGAAACAACTCCCTAGCAATATACAATCTACAAGTCTTACTTATCATAACTAGTTGCGAAAAGTAAAATTTTTCGTACCTGGTGATGAAAAGTAAATGTCACCATTAGTTGCAAAAAATACAGGAGTAAAATTTGTGATAATTTTAAGGCTAAACTACTTGAACGACTCTTTTGTTGTTATTATATTCTTTAGCATATTATATAGATTTAATTTTATTCAAATTTAATACATAAAAAAAGTAATTACAAATTTTATTAATACATTTTAAACAATTGATCATATTTACCCCAGCTGACAATGTTTTTTCGGTGTAACATTAATTTGCGTATTTTCCATGGAAATATCTCCAAGGATGTTGGTGGCAATCTTCTGTTTATTTGTTATGAAACCGTTCACATAGCCCCCAGCCAGCGGTGCAATATTCTTATCTCAAAGAGAAATATCTTAAAACCGAAATAAGAACATGTAAGACTAACTCTGATAGAAATATTGGATTAACTTGATATAGAGCAACTAAAGCATTAAAACATCTAATTAAAGGTTTGGTAAGTGGCAAATATAATTTTATTTCCTCAATTTATATTTGTTACTTATCAAACCCTATTTTGCCATGGATCTTCACCAACTCTGTTCCTCATCTATATTAATGACCTGCTGGACCGAATCGAATAATCCTGTTTAGAGTTTTGCAGATGACAGTACCCTTGTCTCCCAATTTAGATCAGAAAACCCTTTACCAGCGACTAAGACTTATCACCGCAGACAGGAGCAGGTTACAGCAACTAATCAAGACTTGAAGAAAGTTCAAACTTGGGGCAAAAGAAATTTGGTCAGGTTCAATGCAGCAAAGACCCAAGCAGCCACGTTTACCAGGAGGGCCAATACGGGCGGCGGGCCCTGACATCATTATGGCAGGATCGACCATTTCTTGATCCTCGTCAATCGGACTGCTGGGTGTCTCCGTCAACAGCAATATGTCCTGGCATAACCACGTTGCTAACATCGCAAAATCAGCCTCCCAGAAGCTTGGTGCGCTATTTCGCAGGAAAAACTGTATACACCGCAGCAGATGCTGTTGCTCTACAAAGCGCAAATAAGACCGTGCTTATCCTAAGCTTGCTTGCTCACACATCTGGGGTGCCGCATCAAAGAACACCCTAAAGCTGCTGGATTTCATTCAGAAGAGAGCTGTGCGTCTTGCCGGCGACGCGGAGTTGATCATAAATCTGGATAGTCTGGAACACCGCAGACATGTGGCCGGGATGTTTCTGTTTTACAGATACTTTCACGGCAGATGTTCCCAAGATTTGGCCCGCCTCATCGCGCCCCTGGCAACGACTGTCAGACATTCAAGACAGACGGCAGGAGTCCACCAGTTCGTCGTACAACTGGAAACACCTATAACATCTCTTTATAAGAACTCGTTTGTCTGGCGCACTGCATCACTGTGGAACTCACTACCAGGACATCTGTTTCCCCCTAATAACAACCTACAACTATTCAAGAACCGTGTCAATCAACATCTTCGCGCACACACCGCTCGTCGAGCACGATAGAATCTTCTGTTAGTGTGTGTGCCACTACCATAAAAAAATAAGAACAAATGAAAGCCGATTCAATTAAATCATTGGAATATCAACTGAGAAATTACGTTCAGGGGCAAAAAACTTAGAGGCTCCGAATCAACTCCTAACACAGCCATGCTAAGGAACGAAAATAAAAACGGTACGGAACGTATATCGAAGAGCTACAAATAAAACCGAAAGAACAGAAGAAATCGTAATACAAAAGTTATAAAGAGGCACTAAGAAATAGTTGATGAAAATATTCATAGCTCTTAACGAGAAAAACAAAAAATACGAACATAGAAAATATATATACTAAAGTTACAAGGATGCAATAAAAAATAGTTGATGAAAGTATGCATAACTCTTAGCGAGAAAAACAAAAAAATAAGAAAATAGAAAATACATATATACTAAAGTTATAATGAGGCAATGAGGAATAGTTGATGAAAGTATTCATAACACTTAACGGGAAAAACAAAAGGTAAGAAAATAGAAAATATATATCTGATATATCTCGAAATCTAGCATTCTATCATTTGACGTTGTCAGAACAAAGTTTTTAAGGCCAACAGGTCATGGCCTATTTTTAACAAATTGAAAATCATCCCTCAGTTGGTCTGACAATTTTTTTACTTACATCTCTTTCTCACTCAATCAATCATCGTTTGAATTTTCCAAAGGTGGTTTTGTTCTTTAACATTTTCGGACACCGAAATATTACTACATGAAAATTAGTATGCAGGTTATAGAACTTGTTCCGATTGATTACATCGGCGATAATTAGAAACCGACATTTTATGCTTCAGTAAAGATGAATTCTGGAAAATTCAACGCAACCCATAATGACATGCATGCCAAAACATTGATTTATTTTCTTCTGGAGTAATATTTGGCTTAATATATCTGCTTGCTTGCTGTAAATGATATCTAGAAATCAGTTCTGCTCCAATTTCGAAAAAATCATCACTTAAATATTTGTTGAAGTAACCCCAAGGACTTCGGCTAGGTTGTCATTTGTGATATTAATAGAAATATATTTTCCTTCAAATTGCATTTTAATCTATTTTAAATTAGATGAATATGCTTTTTTTCTGGCATTCGATTGAACTTGCTTTTCATCTTTGCTACTTTCTTCAGATTCTTCTTCATCTAAACGATTGAAGGCCGTACAACTGGAAATGTCATCATCTTCGTCACTGTCAACCCCAAAATCGGACCCAAGTTCGTGAAGCAACTCATAGACCCTATCTGAATGGGCAAGAAGCTCATCCAAGTTGATATTCTGCTTAGTTCCTACAACGAAAAATACCAGCGTTTTTTCCATTTCAATTTTGTATATGTTGAATCCCCCACGTTAGAATTGAGATACCCTTTCAAAGCCCAACATGAAAGCCTAACCTCAAAATAACTTTAGAGCGTTTTTCTTGTAAAAGCTCTTAGAACTATGAATATTTTAAACAATTCGGCTTGTAAGACTTCATTTAAGCACATTTTAACTAATACTTACGATTATTTGCCATTGCAAGACACAACAATTAAAAATCACCGAATATTCGTGACTATTGACCTTCACTAACATTTGGAAGCTTAGGAGCAAGCAAAGTAAAAGCGTTAAGCTTTATATACCTCATAAATGAGACTCCCACGACTGTGAGAGCATGGAACGCAAGCGTTATAGGACAAAAGAAGCATCACCATCCCAATTGAATTGAACCTTTGTTTTTGTGCATTTTGTAGAAGATTCCAAACCCTAGCTTAGAAGACCAATTGATTCACAACTACCAGAAATCGGGAAGAAATGATATTTTCGAGAACTTAACGAAAATTACAAAGTTTGAAATAAAAACAACATTGAGACAAACATGATGATCTACAGATTTCCGGGAGGGGATCAAGTTACATCAGAAATGTTAAAACTTGAAATTAATCCGCTGAAGGTGCAATACAATCTCCGGGAAGAATCCAATTAACATAAAATAGTTTTGAAGGAAGAAAGATGGAAGAAAAAGTCAACACAAATAGAGGAAAATATCGAGCAATATTTCTTCCGTATCTCTTCGATAAACTAAGCACAAAAATAAAAACAAATCTAACAAAAAAAAAACTAGGACTTCTTCCAGGAGTGTAAGATAATTAATTAACCTGCATATTAAAATCCATCTCAATTAAATAAAGAAGCAAAAATCAACGCTGAAAAGATGAAGAGAAAGGGAAGGCAAGAGACGCACGTAGGCGATATAAGTCAGATATACCCACCTCCAAATATTCGCAGTTACGATAAAAAAAATTCCAATAGTAAATATAAATCAAAGCAAATTGCTAATACACACCTATAAAAATCACCATAAACAAATCAATATAGCTAGCATACCTCATATTAAAAGGTTCTACTTGGCTCATAATCAGGATTTCTCTCGTAAAATAACAAGATAGGATGGTGGTTAATCTAAAATCTGTAATTCGGTGGTAAATAATTTTGAAATTCGCCCCACGTTGGGCGCCAAAATTGCGACGCGCTTTCGGTACAGCTTGATTGAATTGTGGAAAACGAATTTGATATCTGGTCTAATCGATTCCGCGCGATGGTCAAAACTGAATTTTTTTATTTTCTCTTGAGCACATAATTGGTGCCTTTTCATTTATTTATTTCTTAACCTATGTCTACTTTGAGTTTTGAACTACCACTTGTTAGATATTTTATTTAATATTCATTACTTTATTGGTATTAGATTTGGATTTTGGACTGCCTCCAATTGCCGGTTGGCTGGGATTTATATATCGAACTGCACCCGGGGACCAGAATCATACCTACCTACAATTCTCTAACTCAACAGGCTACAATTAGTGATAAAAACGGGCTGTCACAAGAGGATCAAATCACATCAGAAATGTTAGAACTTGAAATGAATCCGCGGAAGGTGCAATACAGTCTCCGGGAAAAATCCAGTTAAGATAAAATAGTTCAAAGGTTATACTTTTGTTTTCTTGGAAAGGAGTCAACACAAATATAGGAAAATATCGACCAATATTTCTTCCGCATCACCTCTATAAAGCAAGCACAAAAATAAAACAAATCATATAACAAAAACTGGGACTTTATCAGTCCGTGAAGCCGGCTGGTTATAGAAAGAGTTTTAGCACTATGGATCATCCTTCATAGTCTACCAACGCTGGCAAGCATGCAAGTACCAGTACAGGGTGGCTCGAATTCGTGTCTCTGTATGGGGAACTCGAAAACCGTAAGAGATACAGTGTCGGTCAAATTAAGGCAAAATTGCGCATTTAGGTGCCTAACAATATGCCGTTTAGAAAGTTTTAAAATTACGAGTATTTCCGGAGATATCCGGAAAAAACCGAAATTTTGAAAATTCGTTTTATATTTTTCCTGGGCTTATTTAAAAACGGATTTCAAATTGAATTGCACTTTTGCATTGCCACTTTTTTCGCTCTATCTAATGATGGTATCCAGTTTGAAATCCGACGTTTTGTCTTCAAGGGATCATCATCAACTTTCTTTTTTTAAATACGAACTTTAATTTTTTTTATCGGTTTTCAGATGGTATTGGCGTTATTAATATGACTGTGTTTTTATTTTTTTTTATTTTTTTTTACTTTTATTATTATTTTTTTAATTATATATTTTGCTTTGGCGTAATTTTAAATAATTTAAGGTAGGTACTTTTAAAATTTTTATATTCTATGAAAATATTTTATTTTGTTTTTTGTATTAAGTGGAAAATAGGAGCGTATTAAAAATAAAAAAATAGTAAAATTATTTCTTACGAGAATATGGCCATGAACTATTACTCAAACAAGTTGCTTACTGCAAAGATAAAATATTCCCAACTTTTAACCAATTAAAAAATTTATTTAATAGAGAACATCAAAAATTTATAATCATACTACGTGATACTATAGGAACTTTGATGGAAAAACACCTATTGGAATTTTGCTTATAAATAAAATGCACTAAGCAACTTGTTTGAGTAATAGTTCATGGCCATATTCTCGTAAAAAATAATTTTATTATTTTTAATTTTTAATACGGGCTCCAATTTTCCACTTAATGCAAAAAACATATAAGATATTTTTATAGAATATGAAAATTTCAAAAGTACCGACCTTAAGTTATTTAAAATCACGCCAAAGCAAAATATATAAAATAAAACTAATAAAAAAATAATAAAACTAAAAAAATAAAAAATAAAAAAAATTAAAAACACATACTCATATTAATAACGCCAATACCATCTGAAAAACGATAAAAAAAATTAAAGTTTGTATTTAAAAAAAGAAAGTTGATGGTGATCCCTTGAAGACGAAACGTCGGATTTCAAACTGGATATCATCATTGGATAGAGCGGAAAAAGTGGCAATGCAAAAGGGCAATTAGATTTGAAATCCGTTTTTAAATAAGCCCAGGAAAAAAATAAAACGATTTTTCAAAATTTCGGTTTTTTCCGGATATCTCCGTAAATACTCGGAATTTTAAAACTTTCTAAACGGCATATTGTTAGGCACTTATATGCGCAATTTTGCCTTAATTTGACCGACACCGTATCTCTTACGGTTTTCGAGTTCCCCATACATAGACGCGAATTCGAGCCACCCTGTACACTTGGCTTTCAACAATTTCCAGAAGGCGTTATAGCATAAAAGAGGAAAATGCAAGAATCAATTCTATATATATGATTATCTTTGGGACTCTATAAAAATGCATCTATACATGCTAGAATCGATGAGTCAATTGGTGGCATCCAACTATTTACACTAACCCTTGAAGACGTCTTCAAGGAACTAGACTGGCTCGAAAAGAGCATAAACATCAATCAATCTAAATCATCTGAGATTCGCGTATGATGATGTTTTAATTACCGATAATATAACAACATGAAAAAAATGTCACAATAATTATATGAAGCATCGTATCGAGTAGGATTCAAAATGAACTACAAATATAATGGCTCATCAGCATACCCCGAGAGCGAAAAATATGGGCTAGAAGCCATATCTCTCACAAAATTTTACCCCAGTAAACTGAGAATATCGCAAAGAGTGTATTTTATCCTCAACGCAAGGGATAGGAAAATTAACAAAAAATACGTATGAAACATTGTGTAATAATTGAAAATTTAATGATCAAATAAATACAAAATATCCTACATATAATATTCGAGAAGTTGTCACCTACAAAAAATAATTTTATACGTGGCGATGAGTTATTAAATGTGAAACCAGCAATTATTATTGACAAAAGCGCGTCCCCGAAAAATTCGACCTTGAGTTTGGGAAACGCAAGGATCCTCGACCGTTACCGAATATTAAATAATAAAGGACCTGTCAATCAAACTAATTTAGATCAATTTCACCGGCATAAAATCATTTCTTCCTACTCATTTCAAGCTATATAATAACCAGGTACCCAAAATTGTTTAAAGATTAACACTTCTCCGTCTTGCTGAAAGGCAAATGAGTTTGAATAGATTTGTATGGTTTTGGACAACTCATTTATTTTTTATTATATTCTCGTAATCTACAGGGTGTGTATCGATAGGAAGTTCTTTTACACTGATTTATTATGGCTCAGGGGCCATCTCAGGGGTTACATCTCATTTATCCCGCCCATGATCCAGCCTTGCCATCGTGTAGTTTTACAGTTTAATCGTAAACAAGAATTACATATACAAATTTGTCAAATGAACTGGATAGCTTGAGTGGTTTTGCATAACTCATTTATTTCTTATTATATTCTAGTAATCGACGGAGTATTTATCCATAAAACGTCTTGTTGCCCAAGTGTTGCTAAAGTCTTTTTGATTAAGGGGCTGCTTTTATTACATTTGTGGGCCTAACCATGTATTCTGCTTACAGTTCAGACATTTTGTCCTGTAATTTTACATTTTTTACTCATAAACAAAAATAAAAGATCGTAATTTGTCAACGAGATTAATGGATCAAATTCTACAGTGAATTCGGCAAAAATACATCCTACACAAGTATGGGCAAGATTATGTTTTCCCTACCCATAGTCCAGACTTGCCACCATGTAATATTACAGTTTTTCTCTAAACAAAAAAATAAAGATCATAATAAGCTGAATTGATTTGTATGGTTTTAATCAATAGTCTAGAAGGTGTAAGGAACGCTTTTTGTACAAGGGGTACAATATTTAGGAGAAAATCTATTGTATATGTTTCAGATGCTTAAATGTAATACATTACCTTGCCCATAATCCAGACTTCTCACCATGTAACTTTAGATGATCCGTTTTTGAACAATGATTAAAGGTCGAAACATGCCAATGATTGGATATCTATTTTTTTAAATATTGGCTGATATTAACAGGGTGTCTATTAGTAAGAAGGCCTCTTATAGAGTCATTGTCAAGAGGGGAATTGATTTATTTATTTATTTATTTATTTATTTATTTATTTATTTATTTATTCAATATAGTATCTACAGCAATGCCATTTACAGATACCACCTATTCTAACTAAAATAAAATAACATAAAATAACACCACTCGAAACTTCCACCACACAGAAGTAAAAATCGGAAAATACACTCACACTATCCAACTATCATCCGCCGAGCCTGAGCAGCAAGCAACTTTTGTTCTACAATTCTTGCAAAGCGTTCTAAATTGGTAACTGTTACATCTATGTCACTAGCATAGGTGTTAAAGATATCACACATACGATAAATAGGAGAATTTTTATATACGTTGATTCTTGGAAAATCTAAATAAAATGTTTTCCTCTGTCTAGTGCTGACACGATTAACTGAAAATGGCAACTGTGATAAGATGTCCATGGAGTCTATGCGATTGTTGAGAAGTTTATACAAAAACATTAAGCAAATTTTAATTCGCCTATTTTCCAGTGTCAATCTATTAAATAAACTTAACAAAGCATACTGGTCATATCCCTGCACAGGATAATAACCGTACTGTTTCAAGAACATATATTTTAAAAATTTTCTCTGGACCCTCTCTATTGATTTCGACCAGACTTCATAATGGGGGGACCAGATTATACTTCCATATTCCAGTCTAGGTAATACCAGACTGACAAACAGTCGAAGGCAAACATCCACACTGAACCGTTTGGCGGATCTTACGACGAACCCCATCACCCTATGAGCATCATTAATCTTTTCAACAATGTGACCCGTGAATGATAAAGAACCATCGAAAATAACTCCTAGGTCTTTATGACTAGAAGTCTGTTCTAAAACTGTTCCATTAATGCTATATCTGCTAATAATTGGATTCTTATTCAGGGAAAACGTCATTGTGGTGCATTTTTTACCGTTTAAAATGAAGCCATTGTCAGCACACCATTCGACAACACCATTCAAATCATGTTGCAAGAAATCACAATCATCCTCTGTCAAGATTTCCAAAAATAACTTGAAGTCGTCAGCAAATGACAATGTCCGAGCGTGTCTCGCAACCTGACACAGTCCATTAATTGCAATCAGAAACAAAAGAGGTCCCAAGTTAGAACCCTGTGGAACCCCTGATGTACTACCATATACGCAGGACTTTGCCCCTTTTATCTCAACATACTGTTGCCTATCACTAAGGTAGGATCTTATTAAATTAACTAAGTCTTCTGATACATGCATTCTGCTCATTGATTGAATAACAATACTATGTTTCACCTTATCAAAGGCTTTCTCCATATCTGTAAAAATTACGTCAACTTGCCGTTTGTTATTAAATGATTCATGCAAATATTGACAAAAAGTAATTAAATTCGTCATAGTGGATCTCTGTGGAAGAAAGCCGTGTTGATATTGCGAAACATTAAATTTTACCTCTTCATAAGTTCTATTGAAGAGGACTATTTCGAAAACCTTAGATACAGCGCTCACAATAGAAATAGGCCGGTAGTTAGTGATCTCATGTCTGTTGCCGCCCTTAAATATTGGAACGACTTTACTTATTCTCCAGACAGTTGGGTAAGTAGAAGTTTGAAAACTTAGATTAAAGAGAAACGCTAATGGGTGCAGCAGCGAATCACTGCAACCTTTAAGTATATAGCCCGGAAAGCCATCTGGTCCTATGGCCTTGTTCCCTTTCAACTTTTTTATCGCTTTACGAATCTCATGCTCAGTTATAGGTACGTCACAAAAGTGATTGTTACACTCACGCTCACAACAGTCCAGACCTTCAACCACAGAAAACACAGAGCTAAAATAAAGCGCAAACCCATCTGCTATACCTTTAGCACCCGAATAGGAGACATTATCATAGCTGACCTCTGATGGAATATCTGTGTTATTTTTCTGTTGCTTAATGTACGACCAGAAATACTTTGGATTGTCATGCAAGCCAATCTCTACTCTTGCCATATACTCGTTATAGGCAAATTTAATTTTAGCTTTAATTAGGCGCCTCATATGTTTGTACTTGTTTAGCCAGTAATCAGATCGAGTATGTTTATATTTCCTGAAATACTTCTCTTTTTTCCGTAGTTGTACTATAATGTCTCTATTGTACCAAACAGGAAACATTCTCCCGACCTGTGTCGACAAAGGAACACACTGAATAAATATATCATGAAATATAGCATAAAACTTGGCTAGCGCGCCATCAATATTGTCGTACTCATAAAGAGCCCCCCATTCCTGTTTCTGGATCATATCATACATCAGAAGATAATTTGCCTTCTTAAAGTTAAATTTCCTATTTGTGATTGGCTCACATTCTTCATATTCACATCCACACTTAAAACTTGCCAACAAAGCAGGATGATGCATATCAATAGGTAGCAATGGGTCAGCATCAATTTCCACCTCACAGCTCTCTAAAAGGGGGCTAACAATTATCAAATCCAAAAGGACATTGTTGACATTTCGTACACTATTAATCTGCAGAAAGCTAGTGAATGCTAAGAAACTCTTGAAATCAAGAACATGTTCATTATGGACGTCATACACAAAGTCACGCAAATTAAAATCACCTAAAATTATACAATCATAATTTAAAAAATTAGTTTCAATACAATTATAAAATTTTCTATACAAATCCTTGCCACTACCTGGCACAAAGTAAATGACTATTACATACACATATTTCCTATGGCCCAGGCATAATTTAACACAGATTGCTTCAAGGGCATCATCAAACACATTACATTCCTCAACTACATAACCATTCTTTACCGCCAGCAAAACTCCACCTCCCTGTTTTTTTCCAGTCAATTCAAAGTTTCTATCCTTTCTGAAAATTATTCTATTGTCATTAAATTCAGAATTATAAACAGAGCTATTTAGCCAAGTTTCAGTCAGAGCAATTATATCACTATCATTATTCAATATATTACATTTTAAAACTTCAAGCTTAGTCTTAATTCCTCTACAATTTTGATAGTAAATCTGTATCTTATTTAAGTTACCTCCAGTGTGTCGTTTGCTAGTGGAAAATTTGGATTGGTTATATCACGGGCTATATTTATGTCAGCCAACACATCACTCTTATCACCGCCTAAACAATCAATATTATCACCAACCAATGCATCGTCGGGCTCAGACTCAGACTCCCTACCATCAACAATTAAAACAGCATCCACCTCAGACTCGGGCACAGACCACAACTCCAAGGTCTCTCCGCTCCCAGGAAAAGGTTCAGTTAAACCCGATGTTTTAATACGAGTCAGAAGGTTAAATATAATACCTTGTCAAAATTCCATAAATTTTTTAAATCTTTTCATAATCTACAATGCAGATCGGCCGAAATACATCTTACACAAGTATTGGTTAGATCATTTTTGCCCCTGCCCATAGTCCAGACTTGCCACCATGTAATATTACAGTTTTCTTCTAAACAAAAGATAAAGATGGACATTTGCCAAATAAGTTGAATTGATTTAAATGGTTTTGATCAACGTGTTTGCAGTCCATTGCCTCCGCATAGTCTACAGGATGTATATTATCGGTAAGAAGGCTTTTCGCACAAGTGGTGAAAGATTTAGGAGATCTTTTGTATGCGTTGCCCATAATCCAGAATTGTCACCATGTAATTTTACATGATTCACTTGTAAATGTCGAAACTTGTCAATGATATTTTCTCGTTAGTACGATGGCCTCTTATTGAATCATTGTAAAGAAGCGACTTGATTTATACGTGCCAGAAGGTCATATATATTAAATTACCTTGTCTTAAATCCACTACTTTTTTAAATGTTTTTATAATATAAGGTGTAGACCGGTCGAAATACATCTTACACAAATATTGGCAGGATCATTTTTGACCCTGCTCATAGTCCAGACTTGCTGCCATGTAATATTATAGTTTTCACCTAAACAAAAGATAAATATGGACATTTGCCAAATAAGCTGAATAATTGATTTGTATAGTTTTGATCAACGTGTTTGCAGTCTATTACCTTCTCATAGTCTACAGGCTGTATATTATTGGTAAGAAGGCTTTTTGCACAAGTGGTAAAATATTTAGGAGAATATCTATTGTATATATTTCAGATGTTTAAATGTACCTTGCCCATAATCCGGATTTGTCGACATGTAATTTTACTCGATTCACTTGTAAACAATGATTAAAGGTCAAAACTAGTCAATTATATTTTCTCATGTTTATAGGGTGCTTGTTAGAACGAAGGCGTTTTATAGAATCATTGTAACGAGGGCAACTGCCAGAAGGTCAATTATACTAAAATGCATTGTCAAATTACATTAATATTTTAAATATTTTCATAATGTACAGTGCAGATCGACAGAAATATATCTTATACCAATAATTGGCAAGATGATTTTGCCCCTGCCCATAATCCAGACTTGCTGCCATGTAATATTACAATTATTGTTTTCTAAACAACAGATAAAGATGGACATTTGCCAAATAAGCTGAATTGATTTGTATGGTTTTGATCGACGTGTTTGCACTCCTCTATCTACCTCGTAGTCTGCAGGGTGTATATTATTGGTAGGAAGGATTTTTTCACAAGTGGCAAAATATTTAGGGGAAAATCTATTGTTTATGTTTCAGATGCTTAAATGTAATGCATTTTTAAATAATGATTAAAGGTACCGACACTTCTCAAACAAAGCTTTTAAATTTTTTCTCATATTTACAGGGTGTCTATTAGTAAGAAGAACTCTTAGAGAATCATTGTAAAAAAGGGAATTGATGTATACGTGCCAGAAGTTCAGTTACCTTCCACAGTCCAGACTTGTCATAATGTAATTTTACATTTTTCGTGTATAAACAATGATAAAAGGTCGAAATCTCTTAAATGAGCTGACTAGATTCGTTCGTATTCAGCTTAAATGACTAATTAATTTTTATTACTTCCTTAAAACCTACGAATGTCTTCTATTAGTAAGAGGGTCTGTTTTACTAGTATCGCTTAGATATTTGGTGCAGGAACTGTTCGGAATATAATTCAGAAGTTCAACTCTGACAAAGTAGCCTGGCCGTTCACCAGACTTATTGCCGTGTAGTTTTACATTTTCACCAACAAGGAAGGGAAAATAACGTGCAGTGATATATCGTGTTTGATCGAATTATTTTGATTTACTTTAAATCTGAGAGAGATCATCAGGACAAACAAATCTGAGAAAGATAGCCATATAGTTTAAACCTTCGAGACGATAGGGAAAGGAAGACTTATTATCTCAAGATGGTGCTCAAACAAATCTAATGGATCCTCGTACATTTCGTGGCAATACTTTAGAATTTAACTCGCTTCTTTATACACACTATACGAAAAACGGTTAGTCATCCATCAAAATTCAATGCAAATGATTCTCGACTGTGTCCACAAAGGTGTCATGTAATGTTACTAAATGCTACCGCGTATTTACGTACAAACCCACAAGAATTTTTCAAGGGGCGTATATTATGCCATTGTTCGAGTCCTTTACATGTAAATGCTGCCGTGGTTTTAATTGTAACATTTTTTTAAGTCGTAATAGGCTACCAGGAACATGATTACACTAGGGAGCACGAATTATGGAAACTTTTAACTTTCAAAACACTTTTTTGAAAGTGCTCGTCACAGAATCTGGTTGTTTTAGATAACTATAAATATTATTGAATAATTCATTCGTAACAGTTATTTTTAGTTAGTGACTATTTAGTGTTGGAAGTACCTTAGATAACTTTTTAATGTTTAAGATACTTTCAAGCATTTAGTCTTAGATATTGCTGAAGTATTCTGGATACGTCTGAAGGAAGATAATCTTGCAATAACGTTTTAAAGCAACATATATCTTTTTTCTAAAATATCTAGTTAAGTCAAATATCTAGTGATATTGCTAACTTAAATTATTTGTTAGATACGTTTGGGGTATCTAAAGAAAATTTTACTGTAATAGATACTTTCGTAAATTAGTTCGTAACAGGTATTTTTAGTTAGTGACTATCTAGTTTTAAAGGCATCTTGGAAACTTTTTCAATATTTTAGATAACTTCGATTACCTAACCTATCTAAGGTTGCTAAAATATTCTGGATGCGTTAGAGCAACAAGATAATTTTGCTAGATTATTGCTTTGTAATATCTAGAAATAGTTCTGAATTCAATTATTTGTTTTATTAATTATAAGCAGCTGTATATATTAGATGCTTTTTAACAGTAACTGGTATTAACTCTCTTAGTTAGTGAAGCAACCTAGATAATTTTTCAGTATTTTAGATATCTTCCCCCCCCCCCCTTAGATGTTGCTAAAATATTCTGGATACATTGGAGCAACAAGATAATTTTGCAGTTACTAATTATTTTGTAATATCTAGACAAGTTTTTAAGTTAAATTACTGCAAAATTACTAATTAATAATTAGTTACTGCAGAATTATCTTGTTGCACCAAACATATCCGGAATATTTTAGCAACATCTAATGTTAGGTATTCGAACTTATCCTAAAATACTGAGAAATGATCTGAGAAAATTTCGAAAATGACTTTATTAACTAAAAGCTACTAGTCATTAACTAAATGCACTAATGAAATAATAATTATATTCTAAAGTAGCTTATAACATCTTATATCTAGTTAATTCGAGTATCTCTAGTTATTTCTAATTTAAATTACTTATTTCATTAGCCCTTTAGTTAATGAGTAGGCGCTTCTGGTTAATGACGCCACTTTCGAGAGCAACTTAGTTAAAGTCCCATTATCTTTTTTATTTATTTATCGAATTTCTAATATTAGATGTCAAAATAGTCTGGATATGTTTGGAGCAACAGGATAATTTTGCAGTAGGTAACTAATTATTTTGTAAAGCAGTTTATATCTCTTCTACAATATCTAATAAATTTGAGTACCTGCAGTTATTTCTAAATTAAATTAATAATTTTAATAATGCCTTTAGTTAAAGTAGTCACTTTTAGTTTATAACGTCATTTTCAAAAATATCTTAGATAATTTCTCAGCATTTTAATTAACTTCAAGTACCTAATCTTATATGTTGCTAAACTATTCTAGATATGTTTGGAGGAACAATAAAATATGCGTTAACTTATTCTTTTGCAAATTAGTTCATAATATACTCTTCCAGAATTGTTAGTTAATTCGAGTATCTTTAGTTATTTCTGAATTAAATTACTTATT